>JAMFTG010000059.1:528035-660535 GCA_023974075.1 Chaenocephalus aceratus | reverse complement strand
TGGATTGCATCTATAATATACTGTATACATTACACATATTCAGGGACAACCAACGACGCCACCTCAGCGACCACACACCACTTTTAACTCAATCAGATTGAAATGGACTTTTTAAAATCAAAGATATGAAAAACATTCTCTCTCGATTTTTGCAGTGTTTGAAAAAAAAAACTAACTAACATACGTTTGGGGAAGTTAACAGTACTTGTTTTATCATTCATTCACATATCTGACGTTTTCCACACATTTTAGGACGTTTTATTATTTCTTTGCACCTTTCTTGATATTTTCTTCACCCATTGCTTTGCATGTCAAAGGTCTGGACCTCCTCCGTAGACGCTGCTTGTGGAAACATGTTAAAGATGACAAAGCTACGTCGAGTTGTGCTTCAGTTTCTCCACAGTCAGTGTTCTGTAAGAGGGTGTAGAGTTTTGAAACAGCATCTGCAGCAGAGGGTCATTGCAGAAACAGGCTCACTTCCTCATCGCCTTTCTCCTGATGGAGCCTCACAGCTGGAAGCAGACACACACACACACACACAGACACACACACTCACACAGACGGAGAGGGATGTTGTACAGGAGGTTCGCAGGGAGCCATGGCTTCTCACTGAGGTGGAGATGTTGGCTGGAGGTAGGCTAATATAGTTCATAGTGTTAAAGGCTCGTTGCAGCCGTACGAGCCGATGTCTTGTCTTCCAGTGAAGTCGTCGCCGGTTAAAGTGTCCTTCACTCTTTGAATCTGTCGTCAGAGGTTACTTCTGAATGCGTGTGGTCAAAATCTAAACTAGCTAAAAAATGAAGTGGCAGTGGCAAGGTTCCTTTTTCAAGTATGTTTGCTTATTTCAGTTGTTTAAATGTCACTGGTGGTTACTCCTGTTCTGAATGCTTTTAGCCAAAATATAAAAATCCTAAAAAAAGTATTAACTTAAAAATAATTGGTCGTCCTTGCTATATTTGTGAAGCATCATATTTAAAAGAAAAGCGATTATTGAAATAAGATACTGTGGTTTCTAGTTTTTGGAAGTGTTAGACCAGCTTTGGTTAAGCAGCTGTTGCAGGAAGTGAGAATGAGGAAGTATTCACGTCCTTTACTTCAGTAAAAGTCACAATACGCGTTAAAAGCCAGCTTTTAAAAGACAGCTTGTGTAAAAGTACAAAGGTGTGATCAGAAACAGTAGACAAAAGTCAAATGAAAATAAAAAGTACTTAAAGAAAAATATCCTCCATGTGTCATATATTATTAAATGCATGACATTATAATATTTGTAGTGTTGGATTAATAAAGTGTTTTACTATTCTAAATAATAATTCATGATAAAGACTTCTTATTCAGTCTTCAAATGCTCTACTTTAAAGAGTCCTCTCCTGCTGATGTTCAGGTGTATATCAGTATGTAGTGTCTCTACTTTAAAGAGTCCTCTCCTGCTGATGTTCAGGTGTATATCAGTATGTAGTGTCTCTACTTTAAAGAGTCCTCTCCTGTTGATGTTCAGGTGTATATCAGTATGTAGTGTCTCTACTTTAAAGAGTCCTCCCCTGCTGATGTTCAGGTGTATATCAGTATGTAGTGTCTCTACTTTAAAGAGTCCTCTCCTGCTGATGTTCAGGTGTATATCAGTATGTAGTGTCTCTACTTTAAAGAGTCCTCTCCTGCTGATGTTCAGGTGTATATCAGTATGAAGTGTCTCTACTTTAAAGAGTCCTCTCCTGCTGATGTTCAGGTGTATATCAGTGTGTAGTGTCTCTACTTTAAAGAGTCCTCTCCTGCTGATGTTCAGGTGTATATCAGTATGTAGTGTCTCTACTTTAAAGAGTCCTCTCCTGCTGATGTTCAGGTGTATATCAGTATTTAGTGTCTCTACTTTAAAGAGTCCTCTCCTGCTGATGTTCAGGTGTATATCAGTATGTAGTGTCTCTACTTTAAAGATTGGTTAGCTGGCCGGCTCTGTTCTGATTGGTCAATAGCTTAAAGATGTCCCGCCCCTTAGCCTATCATGTAAAATATGTCGAAGCCAATAGAAGTGCATAATGATGTCAATATGTTAAGGAAATAAACAAAGGAGTCCAATGGAGTGGGATTGTATCCTTTGCAGACCATTAACATGCACTAAAACCTATAAAACACTACAGGAAAGAGAACACCCGGAAAAGGCAGAATAGGGCCTCTTTAAACCACGCCGTATCTGAACGAGCTGCAGTGTGTCAGAACTCTGCGGTCTCCTCTAACCAAGAGGCCCGCGGCGGCCATTAAGAAAGCTGGAAACTCCACTTCCCCGTTTCCTCTGGGTCTGGGTGGAGGCTCTGGGATGCCATGCAGGAGAAAAGCAGCTCTGTTCTCCCGGCTGGGCTTCACGGCGATTATGATTCAGCTCTGCACTCAGAGATGACCAACAGCTGAGGATGACCTCGTTCTCAGCTGTTATGGAAAGGTCACAGATTTGATTCCCAGACAGCGAGTCTCCGTCTGGAGTCATGCTTCCTGAGGAGGAGCTGAGGTTTCATCATAAGGACGGTTGAGGAAGAGTAGCTGAGGAAACTACAAAATATAGGAAACTACATGATATAGATATTAGGGGTCGACCGATTATCGGCATATTTTATTACTGTCCGTCCTGTTCGGCCCCAAGCCTGTTTTTCAGGTTTCAGGCTCGAAAATGACATTCCCAGAACAAATGACCATATCTTCCCTTCGAAAAGGGTTACATTAATAATCTTTCTTCTCAAAGTAATGATAAACCTGTGAGTTGGATGTAGAAAAGTCAGAATCAATATAGATGTTTTTTATTTTAAAGAAAATTCAGATTGAACATGGTAAAAAACTGTAAATTATAGTGTCCGTCCAAAACATATGTTGTACTTATAGTGAAAACTAACCTTGAATGATGGGTTAGTAGACTAAAAGCTTTAGGAATCCAAAGTACAACATATAATAAGTACCCTGTATCAAGATTGATGCAAAACAAGTGATATTTGACCTTTTTAGACAGATTTAGCAAAAAAAAAACCTCTTCTGGGGCCATTTGGGTGGATTTTCCATATCTCTGGCCCCCCTTGTTCGATGTTGACATGTGACATCTCTTTCTGACCGTTAGAGCCAATAGAATCCAAGGGAAATCGTCCCGCACACACTCATGTTAAAAAAAAAAGTTCCGTCTCTGCGCATGCTAGCTTGCAGCAGAGGGGAGCAATATCCTGCTCTGATATCAAGCAACGGAAAAGCTGTTTTATTGCTTATGGATTATCAGAACAATCAAAGGGGACGCAGTCACATTGGATTAACCTATGGATTAGCTACAGCATCGTTTTTATCATTTTAATGCCATTGAAGACCAGTTTAGACCAGACAAAGACGAAGGTAAGCCATGTTAGCGTTGTGGGCTACCTAGCGCCACTTGTTTTGATGTACGTTTTTGTTGATAACGTCGCGAGTTTGTATCGTTCAGTGTTGAGGTGGGCACCGTTAGATTCTGTGTCTCCTTGCGATCATAAACGATGTGTTGGATGTGGACCTAGGATAAGTAATAAGGGAGCTAGGAGTGATTATCAGTACAGTAATAGGTTAGCATTTTTCGCTCAGGGGTCATTTAGATGCTTCTTATGAGACTTGTGTTTTGTTTTGGTAAACATGGTTTGTATCGTCAGTTAGCTGAGGTTATTCCCGTTAATCTGGTATAACACATTAATAGGTTCTTAAATATTAAGATCCCCTGAGACACAGTGTCGTGTAAAAAGAAAAAAGAGTACCGCCGGCGGGGACCTTGGGATTTAACAGTTTTGTCTTGTGTTCAAACCCCTTCCCCCACATCATTACTAGGTCAGTTCATACTGCTCTCTGTTGTGTATTTTAATCTAATGTACTTCCTCTTTGTTTGTTTTTTGAATTGTACTTTTTTATAGAGAACTTTTTGAGTAGATTCTTACTCTATTATTATTTTGTGAAGATTTTAACTTCTTATAGTCATGCAAATATCCCTATTTTATTCATATTTTGTGTGCACATTATTCGTTGTTTTAGTTTATATACATATGTTTATTTAATTAAATATTTTATTGGACAATTTATTTTATCGTCTTACGTTTATACAAATATTTACCTTAAATATATATAATTTTTTATTTAATATAATTTATTTCATCTTTAATTTAATTTAATTTTTGATTGCACATTCTTACTTCAAATACATATTTTTTTCTCTATTTAATTTAATTTTGTATTCAACGTTTTACTTTAACTTGTCATCAATATCGAAACATCTTTAACTTTAACTTCTTATACTTATGTGAATATTTTTTGACATTTATATTTTTCATTTTATTTCCCTCTCAAATAGAGAATCTATCAAGCCCTTTGAAACTCTGATTTTGAGTTAAAGATTCTTACTCTATTATTATTTTATGAAGATGTTAACTTCTTATAGTCATGTAATTATCAGTATTTTATTTATATTTGTGTTGCACATTATTATTTTATATACATATTTTAATATAATTTAATCTTTTTGTTGGAGAATTTATTTTATCTTCTTACGTTCATAAAAATATTTTATTATTCGTATTTCTACTATTTTTATGATGTATTTAATTTTTTTATTGGACATTTTAATTGACTTTTCATTGTTAATATAATTTATTTTATTTTAATTTCTTTTAATGTAAATTCTTACTTCAAATAAATATATTTTTCTCTATTTTATTTTATTTTTTATTCAACGTCTTACTTTAACTTCTCATCAGTATCATTATTTTTATTTCACATTCTAACTTCTACTTCTTATACTTATACTATAATTTTCATTTTATTTCCCTCTAAAATGGAGAACCTATCAAGCCCTTTGAAACTCTGATTTTGAGTTAAAGTTTATTATAATTACCACTAATCAGATGAACTGATCCGACTCCCTTTAACATCCAAAGGTCTCCTAACGAGGCCATTTGTTGAGTCTAAATAAAGCACCCTTAATAAGCGAAGCCCCCTGCTGTGCGCTGCATCTCAGTGATCATGGAAGCCGACATGTTGTTATAGGTGTTTGTCTGACTGCCTGACTCTGATCTGTTCTGCCTGTGCAGGAGAAGGAGAAGAAGAGCCGACATGTTGTTATAGGTGTTTGTCTGACTGCCTGACTATGATCTGTTCTGCCTGTGCAGGAGAAGGAGAAGAAGAGCCGACATGTTGTTATAGGTGTTTGTCTGACTGCCTGACTCTGATCTGTTCTGCCTGTGCAGGAGAAGGAGAAGAAGAGCCGACATGTTGTTAGAGGTGTTTGTCTGACTGCCTGACTCTGATCTGTTCTGCCTGTGCAGGAGAAGGAGAAGAAGGAGAAAGATAAGGATGGGAAGGAGAAGGAGAAGAAGGCGATAAACGGACATCTTTTCTCCCCGCTGACCCCCGGGCAGGGCCAGTGCCTCCAGTGCAGCAAAGCCTTCAACAGCAAGGAGGCCTTCCTCTGCTCACGTGAGTCTATCTGTTGGTTGTTGTTGTTTATTCCAGCTCACTGTCATTGTTTGTGACGCATCGGGACTTCTGTTGCTTTACGTTTAATAAAAGCCCTTTATTGTCAATCTTTCAGTTTGTGTGTACAGACAGGAGAGATCGAAATACGGTTTCCCACAATCCAGAATACAAAAACAAATATGTATATACCTAATTACCTATACATACGCAATCAACATCGTTGGGATAAAGTGCAGCGAGGCGGTCGTTATGGAAAACCAAACACGGCCACATACTAAACACACTAACGACTCGACTCCCAATATACATTTTATTGACTTGAAAATGATCGTATTGCTTCCACTAAGAAAAAAACTATGGCAACAACCACTTACAGCTAGGGGTGTCAAACTCAAGGCCCGGAGGCCACATTCGGCCCGCGACTTCATTTTATGTGGCCCCACAAGAGCTTGCAAAGAATATAATATGTTTATTATACGGTTACATGCTACAGAAGCACGTTGCCCATAAACTACATGTCCCACAATGCATCTCAAATATGACTTTTTTCTCAGAATTTGCATTTTTTCATAGAATTCCTTTTTCTCAGAATTAGATTTTTATTTCTAAATGTCACTTCTATTTCTTTTTTCTCCAGAATTTGGCTTTTCTTTTTAAATCATTTTGGGACATACGCACTGAAGAGACTTGCAATTATTTTCCCTAGACTTCTGCTTTCAGACGTAGTTAATTATGAAGTTATTACCCTATCCGATGATAATCCAATGCAGAGGCAATGATGTAATATAATACGTTATTTTATATATATGATATATTTATATATGTATTTTGATATAGTCTTAAAGTTACAACCGGCCCTTTGAGTAATGCTGATGTGGCCCGCGATGAAATTGAGTTTGACACCCTGCCTTACAGTAATTCAAATGAAATGGCAGCACTGATCAAGGTGTTACCCTAACCAGTCCTTAAACACTTTACTTTCTGTCTCTTAACCTCTTTTATTTTCTCTCTCTTGATCCTCCTTAGCAACGGTCGTTATGTTGCTTAGCAGCAGTGTGTTATCGACTATTGATAACCTCAGAAATATCCAAATTGACCAATCAGAATCAAGTTTTCACCTGAGCTGTGTTTTTAAAGGTTTACTCCAATGCTCATGTATTTTTTAAATTGAAGACATGGAAAGGTGGAAAACACAGAATTGGATATACTGTGAGGGGAGTCTGACGAGGTCTGCTAGTCTGTGCAAAACTCACCTGTCTTCAATCCAACTTCACATATTTTGATAAAGATTGGTGCAGTTAAACGTTATGTTAGTTAGTATAACCCTTTTTGTTTTAATTGTCGTACTGATCATAATAGTAGTACAGGTTAACCAACTTTCTTGCTGATGTACAGTTTAAAGCAGGGGTGTCAAACTCAAGGCCCGGGGGCCAAATCCGGCCCGCGACTTCATTTTCTGTGGCCCCACAAGAGCTTGCAAAGAATATAATATGTTTACATGCTACTTTACAGAAGCACGTTGCCCATAAACTACATGTCCCACAATGCATCTCAAATTTGACTTTCTCAGAATTTGACTTTTGTCAAAATATGCCTTTTTTCTTCTCAGATTTTGTTTTCAAAATGTTACTTTTGTTCTTTCCAGAATGTGGCTTTTCTTTTAAAATCATATTGTGACATTCTCACTGAAGAGACTTGCAATTATTTCTGCTTTCAGACGTAGTTAATTATGAAGTTATTACCCTATCCGATAATAATCCAATGCAGAGGCAACTATGTAATATAACACATTATTTTATATATTCAATATTTATACATGTCTTTTTTTATATAGCCTTAAAGTTACAACCGGCCCTTTGAGTGCAACCATAATGCTGATGTGGCCCGTGATGAAATTGAGTTTGACACCCCTGCTTTAAAGGATGAAACATTCATAGTTTGATATCTGTGTTTCAGTATGTTGCAATGTTTCAAACGAAAGGGCTCTTGTCTGAGCTTCAGGATCATTTTGAAGTAGTGAAACTCTAAACTTGAATGCAACACAGACAGCAGCAGAACAGCTTGTGCATTGTTTGCCTCTGCAGCAGCAGCAGCAGCAGCAGCAGCAGCAGCAGCTCTAAAGAGGATGTTCTGTATTGCTAAAGCGTTTTGCTGGAAACCTAGAAAAAAGGAAAGGTCCTTAAAAGGAGAAGCAGCTCTGAGACGGGTCGCAGTCACAATCTGACTCAGAAACAGCCTCTTCTTGTTCTTGTTGACATCTGCTTGGTGACGGTGTTTTGGGGATGTGTGCAGATGTGTGGCTGCTGTCCATTCAACAGAAAACACTGGTCCTTTGTGTGGGATTAGCTGGAGCGAGTTAGACGTCCACAATAAACTGCAAAATACCCAATAAAACCATTAAAGAGCAGAAACACGCCGCAGGAATTTCATCTGGTTTTACTGTGCACGTCATAATTAGAGACAATCAACGTTTTTCGTGCAGTAACAGAAGTCAAATGTCTCTCTGACGGTGCGGCTGCTGCTTTCTTATTTCACTTCCAGATAATCTATTTCTCAGGCTGTGCGTCAGGATGATGTAACCCGCACAGCGGACATGTTGTTTGACAGGAAACATGTCTGTCAGTGGTTTGCAGCATGTCTGTGAAACTCACCTGGAAACAAGCTTCTGTTGATCAATCGCTCTTTACCCGTCGAGCTGCTTTCAAATGAGGAATTGGTGAATTTCAACTTAAAGGGGACCTATCGTGCAACATGCACTTTGTGATGTCTTTTATACATAAATGTGTCCCCGGTGTGTCGGGAACTCACGCAGCGTCAGAAAATAAACCCCTCTCTCTTTTCCTCCGTACCCAAATCTCTAAAAACGAACAACAGGGTTTCCGTTAGCCGGTAATTACCGGTTTTTAGCTGGTAAAATGTAATAAAAACCGGTAAATTCAAAACCTGCCGGTCAAAATGTCCGATGCTCCGATCGATCGGCCGCCGGTCATTATACAGAAACAATGCCCGACTGTTTTGGACGTAATATGGTCGGTGTTCACATTAGCATCGCTAGCACTCGGAGCTAACCTATGCTGGAGAGCATGTGTGTGAAGAAGCAGGAAGTAGAAAGGAACTCACCTTGTGGTGTAACCGGCAAGAGAGAAAGCCTTTGAGCTCCAGACTGTTTCAGATCCTTGATAATCCATGATATGGCGTTTCATCACGGCAGCATTTAGTTTAGACGGTAGCTGCCGGGTCCCGCATGAGCTCAGACCCCTCCTCTTTAAAGCTTTATCCCCAAACCAGCACTTTTGAAACAGGAAGTGAAACAGAGGGACATGAGGCGTGGCTAGAATTATCTGTTTGGTATTTTGAGCAAAACACTTCAAAGACATGTTTTTTATATATCTGTATATATCTGAGACCCATGCTATCGCCTAAAGATAGCATGATCGGTGAACTTTAAGACTGGCGACAAAAAGACAAACAATTCAACAAACATAAATAAATGTAAAAATGTTATACCCTTTAAATAAAATAAGCTTTTAACACATTAACAATAAGATAGGATAACTTGAACACACTGACATTGATGATTATAAAATATGTAACTGATCCAATGTTAATACTTTAAAATGAGGGATTGATAACATAAGAATAGAAGATAATACCATTGATAAAAAAAACTATAAATAGGAAATCACTTTACAACTTGTGTTCAGCTAAATATAATTAAAATTAATACAAAACATGTGTAGAAAAACATGGAAAATATACCATAATAATAAATCATAACAATTAATATATATATACTTTACTTTAATACCATAAATACAAAATGAGGATTACATTTTAAACAGTAAAATAATTAAATCCAATTTAAAAAGAAACGTCTATAATAAACCTCTCTTAATTAGGTTTTCAGTTTTCAAAACACTTGAACACTTATTTATTAATATGAACTCCTTATTTAGCAACAGCCAGTTAGTTCTCCTTCTTCAAAACGCATATTAAATAATATTAGAATATTCAGAGTACGGAATAAAGCTTTTCCAGAGACACGGAGGAATCAGATTTCAGATCAGATCTTATTTCAGCCGTCATGACCTTCTGTTCCAGATCGGCCATTTGAGAATGTTTATATAAAAGAAATGTTTCCCATGCTGTGTGTGTGTGTGTGTGTGTGTTTGCGCGCGCGCGTGTGTGTGTGTGTCAGTATTACTCCTCGGTTGCATCACACGCTCGGTCTGTCTCTCGTTAGTGGCTGCAGGAGTTTCCTGGAGAGGAACAGTCAGAGTTATAGCACCTCCTCTTCCTCCTCCTCCTCTTCCTCCTCCTCCTCTTCCTCCATGCTGATGTTCCTCCCTCTCTTTTCAGATTGTAACGCTTCGGTCCATAAGAGTTGCAGGGACTCGCTTCCAGTTTGTGCGAAGGTGAAGATGAAGGTGAGGTCCAGTAACTCTGAGTCGCTCTGTTTCCTGCAGACACTTGATGAACTCCTCCTTCATGACGTGTTGTGCTCTGCTTCTCTTTGTTGCCGAGCAGCAGTTCTCCGTTCCAGACTCCGCCCCTTTCCCCACGGTCACCATGAGGAACAAAAGTGAGTTAGAAACACAGACCCTACAATCTGAATATACAGACAGTGGACCGAAAAGCTGTTTCTCTCCATCCCAAAGAATACAAATATATACAAAATATGTACATATATACACACCTGTACTTCCACATATACTGTATCTTTATATACTCATACATAGACACACATGCACACATTAAGACATGTGATGGGCATTAATATGAATATATTTTCCACATATGAGGAATTTGCTTTGGTACATTTCAGAAATATGCAGAACACAGTTATATAACTGTATTACTGTAAAATAATTGATAACAAATATTAATTAAAATAGAACAAGGATTTAATGATTAGGATTACATTTTACAACTTAAAGGGGACCTATCATACAAAATGCACTTTTTGATGTCTTTCCCCGGTGTGTCGGGGAACTCACGCAGCGTCAGGAAATAAACCCTCTCTCTTTTCCTCCGTACCCAAATCTCTAAAAACGGGGAACAACGGAGCTGATCCAGATTTGCGTCCGATATGACGTAATATCTGAAATGTGGACCCACGGCCCAATCAGAAACGTTGCTGTCAGAAACAACGCCCGACTGTTTTGGACGTAATATGGTCTTTGTTTACATTAGCATCGCTAGCACTCAGAGCTAACCTGTGCTGGAGAGCATGTGTGTGAAGAAGCAGGAAGTAGAAAGGAACTCACTTTGTGGCGTAACCGGCAAGAGAGAAAGCCTTTGAGCTCCAGACTGTTTCAGATCCTTGATAATCCATGATATGGCGTTTCATCACGGCAGCATTTAGTTTAGACGGTAGCTGCCGGGTCCCGCATGAGCTCAGACCCCTCCTCTTTAAAGCTTTATACCCCAAATCAGCACTTTTGAAACAGGAAGTGAAATAGAGGGATATGAGGCATGTGTTTGGTATTTAGAGCAAAACACTTCATAGACATGTTTTTAATATATTTGTATATATCTGAGACCTGTGCTATTGCCTAAAAATAGCATGACAGGTGACCTTTAAATATACTAAAATAACACAATTATGTAAAAAAGTTTAATAAAAGGCCATAAAACAAAACAATATAATACTATTTTACAAAACATTGACAACTCAGACATACATTCTCAACTTTAATACAATAAGTCATTTCTAAAATGACTACAAAACAGGATTACATTTAAAATCGTTAATACAATAAAATAAGTAAATTCAAATAAGTAAATAAAATGTTTGTTATGTTGTACTTCTGTAGATTCACGGTGTTTTCGGGTCTCGTGTTTATGTTTTTGTTTTGCAGCTGCTTATCTGTCTATATAATTTATACAATGAGAAGTTCAGTATTTAGCTGAGGGGTAGAAACAGTCCTGGATGTGGAAAACACCAGCTGACCTGCAGTCTCTCTCTCTCTCTCTCTCTCTCTCTCTCTCTCTCTCTCTCTCTCTCTCTCTCTCTTCTCTCTCTCTCTCTCTCTCTCTCTCTCTCTCTCTCTCTCTCTCTCTCTCTCTCTCTCTCTCTCTCTCTCCAGCTGGTGGGACGAGGGAGCGTCCGTGGTCGGCCATCTTGTCTCCGGAGGACCACTCCTCCTCCTCTCCCTCGGGCTGTCGTCACGGAGACACACCAGCATCATAGGTTTCCATGGCAACAATCTGTCCAAGAGTCTGTCCATTAGCAACATCGCCGGGTGAGCTTCACTCAGATTACCACGCTTCAATTCCCTTTTGATATTTGACTTACAAGATACAAGGAGAAAGAACAAAAACTAACCTAATAAAATGTATTAAGTTAAATACTAATACAAAATCCAATACTAGTAAAACTTTGCATTAAAACCTTAAAGTATTCAAATTAAAAGTACACATAATGCTGAAAAAACCCCGTTTCGTGGTGGTTTTACTTTCATAGATTGTTGGATGGTGTTATATTTTTGTCTAACACGACAGAACTCGATGCATGGTTACACCGTCAACAGAGGTATCATATCTTTAGGTTGTCTCTTAGTCTGAAGGACGCTTGTGTTTCTAACGTCTGCCATCATTTATGTTTTATTTAATATTCCTATTTCTCCCTACAGTCCGGTGTTTGACGACATTCCCATCCGAGGCCTGCGGTATCTCTCCCAGTCCACGGACTCTCTGAACAGAACCAACCAGGTCACTGAGTCCATGGAGTCGCTCACTGACGAAGGTACACACGCACACACACACGCACACACACACACACACCACGCACACACAATGATATCCACTTTCCCTGTAATGTTTGAAATTGCACGTCAGTGTATCGCATATCTTCAAGTATATAATCTATTGTTATTAAGTAACAATTATTTATTATTTACTAACTGGATCCTGTCTAAAGATATTTATATATGGAATTATTTATTTAATACATAGATAATACAGCAGCTAAAGAAACTAAACGTTGTCTAAAGTTGTACAAACAATAATCCTATGCTGTGTAATACAGATAACATCTAGATCTGAACCGTGCATGTGTGTTGTTTCTTTAGGGACGGAGATGATGGACGGACAGCTGATGGGGGAGTTCGAGGCGGAGGCCAGGGAGATGGAGGCGGACTCCTGGAGTCTGGGTGCAGAGCAGGAGTATCTGCAGCAGCTGGACAAAGAGCTGGTGAAGAAACAGGACGTCATCTACGGTACAGAGACATGCATCTGCCCTTAGAGCAGCACCCAGGTTCTTACGGTCATTACTACCTGGAGAAGTCCTGGAGATTCAACATGCTAATTCCAGGCCCTGGAGAAGTTATGGAAATGTAACTAAAGTTGCATCAAATATAATTTATATTTTATCTAATCGCCGAAATAGTAATACTATAAGGATAATAAATACTGTATCGTGTAGTAATGAAATGACGAGGTATTTTGCTGGTGAGAGAGTTTAGCAGCTTTAGCGTGTAGAAGCTAGCAAGCCTGCTATTGGATTTGTTTTAGATTGGCACGACAAGTTTCATATGCAGAACTTATTTTCCTGTTCCATGTTCAAGTAAACCATGTTCAGTGGTACGCTGAGGTCATGGAGAAGTAGGTAAAGGTCATGGAGACGTAGGTAAAGGTCATGGAAATGAGGTAAAGGTCATGGAGAAGTAGGTAAAGGTCATGGAGACGTCATGAAATTGAGGTAAAGGTCATGGAGACGTAGGTAAAGGTCATGGAGACGTCATGAAATTGAGGTAAAGGTCATGGAGACGTAGGTAAAGGTCATGGAGACGTAGGTAAAGGTCATGGAGACGTAGGTAAAGGTCATGGAGACGTAGGTAAAGGTCATGGAGACGTAGGTAAAGGTCATGGAGACGTAGGTAAAGGTCATGGAGAAGTAGGTAAAGGTCATGGAGACGTAGGTAAAGGTCATGGAGACGTAGGTAAAGGTCATGGAGAAGTAGGTAAAGGTCATGGAAATGAGGTAAAGGTCATGGAGAAGTAGGTAAAGGTCATGGAAATGAGGTAAAGGTCATGGAGAAGTAGGTAAAGGTCATGGAGACGTAGGTAAAGGTCATGGAGAAGTAGGTAAAGGTCATGGAGAAGTAGGTAAAGGTCATGGAAATGAGGTAAAGGTCATGGAGAAGTAGGTAAAGGTCATGGAGACGTAGGTAAAGGTCATGGAGACGTAGGTAAAGGTCATGGAATGAGGTAGGTAAAGGTCATGGAGAAGTAGGTAAAGGTCATGGAGACGTAGGTAAAGGTCATGGAGAGTAGGTAAAGGTCATGGAGAAGTAGGTAAAGGTCATGGAAATGAGGTAAAGGTCATGGAGAAGTAGGTAAAGGTCATGGAGACGTAGGTAAAGGTCATGGAGACGTAGGTAAAGTCATGGAAATGAGGTAGAAGGTCATGGAGACGTAGGTAAAGGTCATGGAGAAGTAGGTAAAGGTCATGGAAATGAGGTAAAGGTCATGGAGAAGTAGGTAAAGGTCATGGAGACGTAGGTAAAGGTCATGGAGACGTAGGTAAAGGTCATGGAGACGTAGGTAAAGGTCATGGAGACGTAGGTAAAGGTCATGGAAATGAGGTAAAGGTCATGGAGACGTAGGTAAAGGTCATGGAGACGTAGGTAAAGGTCATGGAGGCGTAGGTAAAGGTCATGGAGACGTAGGTAAAGGTCATGGAAATGAGGTAAAGGTCATGGAGACGTAGGTAAAGGTCATGGAGGCGTAGGTAAAGGTCATGGTGACGTAGGTAAAGGTCATGGAAATGAGGTAAAGGTCATGGAAATGAGGTAAAGGTCATGGAGACGTAGGTAAAGGTCATGGAGACGTAGGTAAAGGTCATGGAGAAGTAGGTAAAGGTCATGGAGACGTAGGTAAAGGTCATGGAGAAGTAGGTAAGGTCATGAGACGTAGGTCAAGGTCATGGAGACGTCATGGAAATCATAGGTGAAAAAGTGTATGAACCCTGAGCACCCCAAAAGCCCCATCCTCTCGTGTCTCCGTGTCGAGTGTCCTGCGGCTCAGAGCATGTAGGAAACCTCGCTCTCCCTTCTCGACGCAGAACCAGCTTTCTGAAAAGTGACATGCATAGATTTCTATTTGCAGAAATGTTGTCTTAAAACTGTACAAATGCAAATCAACACGTAGAAATGACAAACACAGCATTTTAGCATTCATAAATCCAAACTGGATTCTCCGACCGACGATATGAAAGATAAATAACTTCCTATTGAACTGCTTTAATAAATATCTGATGGATCTAAACGTGCGTTGAACGATCTCCGATGCGCCTTCCGAAAGCTGCCGTCATATAATAATGAAGCTCTCGTTGAATGGCTGTTCTCTGATCAGTGTTTTAATAACTCTTCATGTGGAACACTTTTATGTACAATAGAAAACATTATTATACAGTTTTAATAATAGAGGAAACAAGGATTTCATGTCTTGAAGCAGTAAAGTATAAATGTAACTCTGAGTTTCACTTCCTCGCTCAGAGCTGAAGGAAAGTACAAGTATCTCTAAAAGGTACAGTACTTGAGTAGATGTACTTAGTTACTTCACACAGTTCAGACCTGCTTAAACAGGCTGTTCTCTGATCAGTGAAAGCGTTGATAACCCCTCGTATGTAACCGGGTGTCCCTTCTCCCTCAGAGCTGATGCAGACGGAGCTGCATCACATCCGCACGCTGCGCATCCTGTCGGAGGTGTACCGGCACGGGCTGCAGAAGGAGCTGACGCTGGAGCTGCAGACGGTGGAGAGGCTGTTCCCCGTGCTGGACGAGCTGCTGGAGCTCCACACGCAGCACCTCCTGCGCCTCCTGGAGAGGAAGAGGGAGAGCCAGCTGCAGGGCCACGGGGGGGGGAGAGCCATCCACCGGATAGGAGACCTCCTGCTGGGACAGGTGAGGGGGGGAGGGGCGTGAGAGAGGATACATGGAGATATGGGAAATTGGACAACCCAAAAAAGTCTAGAATTCGAGAGTTCATACGGAAACATTAATACGCTTTAAAAACACCAGATATCCTAAAAGTAGACGACTAAATACCGTTTAAAGATATCATACCTGTTATATTACAAGAGCATAACAACGAAACACTCGCATTAGAAACACAGTCCTTGTGATGAAGTGAGTAGGATGAGTTAGTACTTTGATTCAAACTGAACTATTCAAACACTTGAATTATAGCGTGGGGATACGGGAGGTTGGACAACTCGAATCTGAAACCTGGGAACGGGCTCGGACCCGAACAGGAAGTAGTATTCACACATCTAGGGCAGTGGTTCTCAACTGGTCAGGCCTCGGGACCCACGTTTTACTTGGTCAATAAATCGCGACCCAACATTTTGAAGCACTCATATCTATTCAAGAAAAAATCGTGCCGTAATATATACGCTTTTCAGCATACAATATTGATAAAAGTGAAGTACAGTGCATATATCCCTTCACAGAACTAAAGTATGCTTTTAGAAATAGCGTTAGAAAATCGGGCCTTCAAAATAAAGTTTGACTTTTCCCCCCAAAAAAAAAAATTCCAATTTTTGACTTATTATATATATTTTGACTTATAATTCTGACTTATATCCCTTCACAGAACTAAGTATGCTTTTAGAAATAGCGTTAGAAAATCGGGCCTTCAAAATAAAGTTTGACTTTTCCCCCCAAAAAAAAAAATTCCAATTTTTGACTTATATTATATATATTTTGACTTATAATTCTGACTTATATCCCTTCCCAGAACTATAAAGTATGCTTTTAGAAATAGCGTTAGAAAATCGGCCTTCAAATAAAGTTTGACTTTTCCCCCCAAAAAAAGGAAAAAATTCCAATTTTCGCGACCCACTCGAAACGGGTCGCGACCCACTTTTGGTTCGCGACCCACCAGTTGAGAACCACTGATCTAGAGTAAGAGAGTTCATACCCTCGGAAACAAGTGAAATGTTGACTTTAATTAAATGTATTATCTCAATAAATGTCACATATCTGTATTAGGTTAGTTGAATGCAATCATCTTAAAGGTGGGGTCGGTCATTCACTTCAGAAACACTCGTTATATTCCATGAAATGCTCTAAACGTCCCGATAGCAATGAATACATTAAGTACTCTGGCTCTGTGGAAGCCGTAGCGCTGTAGAAAGCACGACCAAACATCTGAGCCGGCTAAAGTAACTGGACGGCCTACCTGCCTGTCAGCCTTCCATCGGGGCACAAATTTACCTACTGCCCTCATTGGTCATGTTCGCGTTCCTGTGTGTTGGGGGAGGGGCTCTGTGAGGAAGTGGCAGTTTATTCCGGTTGTGTATTTTCAAATTCTGGCACTCGAGCTGCTTTCTCCATTCTTACCGACCCCACCTTTAAGCTGAACCTAATATCTTTTATTTAACATTAATATTATTGCAAGATGGAATATAAACTACATATTTGGTTATTATGCGAACAAAACAAAACGAACACTTAAATAAATACATTAAATATTCACGTAAAAATCCTCAAATAAGAGAAAGATTTTACGGATTGGAGTACGATGTAAGTAAGTAGTAAATATACTTAATTACATGTTATCTTCTGATTGCGTGTTCTGACCTTAACTACCGTTTTTTTACATTTTGTTTACCGTTTTTTACATTTTCAATTTCAATTGATTTTTTAAACTTTACATTTTGTATTATTTTGTTCAATTATTATCGTGATGATTATTATGTTCTGATTGTTACAGCTGCTGAACATGTTAATGTTAAAATAATAATATATATATAACGCCTCTAATGTAAGGCTCCCTTTACTTGATATCACGATAGAGCCCGACACGACCCGCCGACCCCTCACCTTTCTCCCACTCATTCTGTTTACATTCGAAAGTGTGTTTTCATGCCTGTGATATCCTGCTCCAGTTCTCAGGAAGCAACGGGGAGAGCATGAAGAGGGTCTACGGGCGATTCTGCAGCCGCCACAACGAGGCTGTGAACCTCTACAAAGAGCTGCTGACCAAAGACAAGCGCTTCAAAGCCTGCATCAAAGTGAGAACCTTCCTCTATCATGCTGTTTCTCTTCAAGATATATACCTGTCTCTGATTGGCTGGAACACCAACCAGATCATGGCAGCATTACCCATAATCCCTCTGTTTCAGCCCTGATTCAAAAGTGCTGATTCTCTGTCTGTTACACATGTTGATGTAGAAGAGACATGAAGAAGAGGGGACACATGTTGATGTAGAAGAGACGTGAAGAAGAGGGGACACATGTTGATGTAGAAGAGACATGAAGAAGAGGGGACACATGTTGATGTAGAAGAGACATGAAGAAGAGGGACACATGTTGATGTAGAAGAGACATGGAGAAGAGGGGACACATGTTGATGTAGAAGAGACATGAAGAAGAGGGGACACATGTTGATGTAGAAGAGACATGAAGAAGAGGGGACACATGTTGATGTAGAAGAGACATGAAGAAGAGGGGACACATGTTGATGAAGAGACATGGAAGAAGAGGGGACACATGTTGATGTAGAAGAGACATGAAGAAGAGGGGACACATGTTGATGTAGAAGAGACATGAAGAAGAGGGGACACATGTTGATGTAGAAGAGACATGGAGAAGAGGGGACACATGCTGATGTAGAAGAGACATGAAGAAGAGGGGACACATGTTGATGTAGAAGAGACTTGAAGAAGAGGGGACACATGTTGATGTAGAAGAGACATGAAGAAGAGGGGACACATGTTGATGTGGAAGAGACATGGAGAAGAGGGGACACATGTTGATGTAGAAGAGACATGGAGAAGAGGGGACACATGTTGATGTGGAAGAGACATGGAGAAGAGGGGACACATGTTGATGTAGAAGAGACATGGAGAAGAGGGGACACATGTTGATGTAGAAGAGACATGAAGAAGAGGGGACACATGTTGATGTAGAAGAGACATGAAGAAGAGGGGACACATGTTGATGTAGAAGAGACATGAAGAAGAGGGGACACATGTTGATGTGGAAGAGACATGGAGAAGAGGGGACACATGTTGATGTAGAAGAGACATGGAGAAGAGGGGACACATGTTGATGTGGAAGAGACATGGAGAAGAGGGGACACATGTTGATGTAGAAGAGACATGGAGAAGAGGGACACATGTTGATGTAGAAGAGACATGAAGAAGAGGGGACACATGTTGATGTAGAAGAGACATGAAGAAGAGGGGACACATGTTGATGTAGAAGAGACATGAAGAAGAGGGGACACATGTTGATGTAGAAGAGACATGGAGAAGAGGGGACACATGTTGATGTAGAAGAGACATGGAGAAGAGGGGAACAGCAGCCCTGCTGCGTGGGCGTGTCTCACTAAAGCACTTGTTGTTTTTTGAACAGAAAAAGATGAGTAGCAGCATCGTGCGGAGGCTTGGTATCCCAGAATGCATCCTGCTGGTGACCCAGAGGATAACGAAGTACCCGGTGCTGATTCAGAGGATGCTGCAGCACACGAGAGGTGAGCTTCCTGTTCACGTGAGGATATGAATTATGGAAGGAGGAAGCTGCTTTTAATTGGGTTGAAGTTTGCAGAATATTACACACGTAACCAAGCAGCGTGTCGCTAGGGGAGGAGATCACTAAATGTAAAACTTATTATATTTCATTACAAATTCAGATGTAGGAATATCACTAGTTGTTATCGTGGCTAAAAATAGTCTTTACTGGTGACGTGTAGGCCTTTCATTGACCTGTACTTCTCACCCTGGTATCATTCTGCAGACTGCCTTATATGCAGAACAAAACATGGATGCAGTTTTAATTATTAATAATAGAGAGAAACATGATGTAATGTCTTAAAGCAGCCATTTCAATTTTTTCAACATCCTCCGTACAAATGATTGACCACCAAAACAGAAAGATATGGACACAAGATGTGGGCAAATGTATTTAGTTTCCTATGTGGACATGATTTAAGTGTGGGGGGGGGCTAACCTCCTCTAGGGGGGTCCGGGGGGATGCTCCGGGAAGATTTTGTTTTTTAAATGTTGAAGTTGAAAGCATCAATCTGGTGCACTTTGAGAGCAACATGAGGAGATCTATGGAAACATCTCTCAACACCCAGATGAAACAGAACTGTAAGCAGATTTACTTTTTCTTTATGGATATTTTACAAATCACTCCTCTTTCAAACTGTATTCTTGTTTATTAATAACAACTTTTTGTACTGTCATATAGTATTTTATACCCGTTTACTTTATTCTCTTGTTTTTGTATAGCTATAATGATCATATAAAGATGTGCCTTTACCTCACTGGTTGTAGAAAAAGCTTCTTATATTCGTTAGCATAGCTAGCTAACCAGATGCTAATAACAACAAAGGTATAGTCAATACCTTTGTTGTTATTAGCATCTGGTTAGCTAGTATGACACATGACATGAACAGATCGCCACTGGGCTTTCAACTAAAGACACAGCCACTCAACAACTGCGGCATGTGTACGGCTCCTTATGGGTACTGCCATTTTTGCCCGGAGCCGCGTTCTGGTGCTCTCCAGCAGAACTGCACTCCTGTCAGACGAGACATACCACGTGATGACACGTTAGGCTCGTGTTGTGTTCAAGGACCCTGACCTTGGCCAGGAAAAACAGACATTCGCTTGTTTAATTTTTTTGCGGTCTAGATTTCTTTAATTTTTTTCTTTTTTGCGTGTTTATAAATTACCTCGAGGGCCGTACCAAATGGTCTCGCGGGCCGTATACGGGCCGGGGGCCGGAGGTTCCCCACCCCTGCAGTAAAGGGTAATCTCATGTTCGATCAGAAGCTGCATTAATTACACTCTGACATAAAGAAGTGAAGGAATGACACACTCAAAGATCATTACGTTGATTTGGAGAACAAACCACATCCACACATTTCAGCAGGAACGTTTTTCTTTCCTTTACATTAATAATTGCTTTTCTATTCCTCTATCACGTTCATCTCGCTAACTTAGCTTAGCATGCTAACATATCTCCCGTCAACGCTCGTCAGTTCCTCTGATCGCGGTTACAGTGAAACCCGCGTGCAGCCCCTGGTTACTCGTTCTAGGAAAGCTCCCGGAAAGCTGCATTCCTCACATAGTTGGACATATTTCGAGACGCATGAGACGCGTGTTGGACGGGTATTCCAACATAATAGCTGAAGCCGACTTTAAAATACTTCCCCGCGTGTTTTAATGTGATTTAAAGCAGATCTGGTCCGCTGGCCTCCCACTGTGTGCGCCGCTCTAATCCTTCCCCCAAAGCCTGCTTATAGTTCTCTGTGGGATGGTGCAGCGCTGTGTTATCCCCAAGGTGCTTTAAGGGGACTCCACACAGTGGAAATAACACAACACACACAGTGGAAATAACACAACACACACAGTGGAAAAACAGTGAATAACACAACACACACAGTGGAAATAACACAACACACACAGTGGAAATAACACAACACACACACAGTGGAAATAACACAACACACACACAGTGGAAATAACACAACACACACAGTGGAAAATAACACCACACACACAGTGGAATAACACACACACACAGTGGAAATAACACCACACACACAGTGGAAATAACATAACACACACACAGTGAAATACATAACACCACACAGTGGAAATAACATACACACACAGCAGTGGAAATAACACAACACACACAGTGGAAATAACACAACACACACAGTGGAAATAACACAACACACACAGTGGAAATAACACCACACACACAATGGAAATAACACCACACACACAGTGGAAATAACCACACACACAGTGGAATAACACACACCCAGTGGAAATAACACAACACAACACAGTGGAAATAACACACACACACAGTGGAAATACACAACACACACAGTGGAAATAACACAAACCACACAGTGGAAATAACACAACACACACACACAGTGGAATAACACAACACACACACACAGTGGAAATAACACAACACACACAGTGGAAATAACACAACACACACAGTGGAAATAACACAACACACACAGTGGAAATAACACAACACACACAGTGGAAATAACACAACACACACATGGAAATAACACAACACACACAGTGGAAAAACACAACACACACTCTGGAAATAACACAACACACACAGTGGAAATAACACAACACACAGTGGAAATAACACAACACACACAGTGGAAATAACACAACACCCACAGTGGAAATAACACACACACACAGTGGAAATAACACAACACACACACACTGGAAATAACACAACACACACAGTGGAAATAACACAACACACACACGTGGAAATAACACCACACACACAGTGGAAATAAACCACACACACTGGAAATAACACCACACACAATGGAATAACACAACACACACAGTGGAAATAACACAACACACACAGTGGAAATAACACAACACACACAGTGGAAATAACACAACACACACAGTGGAAATAACACAACACACACAGTGGAAATAACACCACACACACAGTGGAAATAACACAACACACACAGTGGAAATAACACAACACACACACAGTGGAAATAACACAACACACACACAGTGGAAATAACACACACACACAGGGAATAACACACACACACAGTGGAAATAACACAACACACACAGTGGAAATAACACAACACACACAGTGGAAATAACACCACACACACAGTGGAAATAACACAACACACACAGTGGAAATAACACAACACACACACAGTGGAAATAACACAACACACACACAGTGGAAATAACACAACACACACACACTCTGGAAATAACACAACACACACAGTGGAAATAACACAACACACACAGTGGAAATAACACAACACACACAGTGGAAATAACACAACACACACAGTGGAAATAACACCACACACACAGTGGAAATAACACAACACACACACTGGAAATAACACAACACACACAGTGGAAATAACACCACACACACACAATGGAAATAACACAACACACACAGTGGAAATAACACCACACACACACAGTGGAAATAACACCACACACACAGTGGAAATAACACCACACACACAGTGGAAATAACACAACACACACAGTGGAAATAACACAACACACACAGTGGAAATAACACAACACACACACACAGTGGAAATAACACAACACACACAGTGGAAATAACACAACACACACAGTGGAAATAACACAACACACACACTCTGGAAATAACACCACACACACAGTGGAAATAACACAACACACACAGTGGAAATAACACAACACACACAGTGGAAATAACACAACACACACAGTGGAAATAACACAACACACACACAGTGGAAATAACACAACACACACACTGGAAATAACACAACACACACAGTGGAAATAACACAACACACACACAGTGGAAATAACACAACACACACACTCTGGAAATAACACCACACACACAGTGGAAATAACACAACACACACAGTGGAAATAACACAACACACACAGTGGAAATAACACAACACACACAGTGGAAATAACACAACACACACAGTGGAAATAACACAACACACACACAGTGGAAATAACACAACACAACACACTGGAAATAATACAACACACCAGTGGAAATAACACAACACACACACAGTGGAAATAACACAACACACACACACTGGAAATAACACAACACACACACTCTGGAAATACAAACAACACACACACAGTGGAAATAACACCACACACACAGTGGAATACACAACACACACAGTGGAAATAACACAACACACACAGTGGAAATAACACAACACACACACAGTGGAAATAACACAACACACACACTGGAAATAATACAACACACACAGTGGAAATAACACAACACACACACAGTGGAAATAAACACAACACACACACTGGAAATAATACAACACACACAGTGGAAATAACACAACACACACACAGTGGAAATAACACAACACACACACACTGGAAATAACACAACACACACACTCTGGAAATAACACAACACACACAGTGGAAATAACACAACACACACACTCTGGAAATAACACCACACACCACTCTGGAAATAACACAACACACACAGTGGAAATAACACAACACACACAGTGGAAATAACACCACACACACAGTGGAAATAACACAACACACACAGTGGAAATAACACAACACACACAGTGGAAATAACACAACACACACAGTGGAAATAACACAACACACACAGTGGAAATAACACAACACACACACAGTGGAAATAACACAACACACACACTGGAAATAATACAACACACACAGTGGAAATAACACAACACACACACAGTGGGAAATAACACCACACACACACTCTGGAAATAACACAACACACACACTGGAAATAATACAACACACACAGTGGAAATAACACAACACACACACTCTGGAAATAACACAACACACACAGTGGAAATAACACAACACACACAGTGGAAATAACACAACACACACAGTGGAAATAACACAACACACACACAGTGGAAATAACACCACACACACTCAGTGGGAGACGGTGCCTCGGAGCAATGAAGTACAACTAAAGGAGGAACATATTCCACTTTGGGGGGGGGGGGGGGCATGTCGTAATCCTTGGCTTCTCCGCTACATGCTGATTCGCCTAAACTAAATTAGACGGACCCTGTGTTACGAGCGCTTTGAGGCTAAATTAGTTTAACATGTAATACAAGACTTGTTTTAGATTATATTTGTATTATTATTATTTGATATGACATTATTTTTAGTGTAATTTTTATTTGATTTTCCATTTTTATGAATTTAAAGTAATTGTTTCTTTTTATTATGTGAATTATTTTGTGAATCTCGGTTATTGGTTTTACTATTTTTATTATTACTTTTATTATTATTTTTAAAAGGTTTTTTATTTCTGCTTTAATTACAAATACGTGAAATACTTTTGATGATGCACTTCACTCAGTGTATTGTTAATAAATAGTATTATAAAGTCAAATGAAAGCTGATTATCGAGCGATGATGGGAAAAGGAAATAAAGATTTATTTTGTAAACTGAATATGTGGCTTTACGTCCCACCTCAAAGTCTCTCAGGTGTCAGGTTACGATCTCACATGGAACCCTAGACTTGTAGACCCTCCTCTCTGTTCTCTAACGTCCCCGTCCCCCCCTCTGTGTCCCCCAGAGAGCGAGGAGGACCACGAGGACCTCTCTCTGGCGGTGCGCCTGGTGAAGGAAGTGATCGCGGCCGTGGACAGCAAGGTGAACGACCACGAGAAGAGAAAGCGTCTGAAGGACTTCCACGGCCGCATGGACAGCAAGTCCATCATGATGATGAAGAGCGGGCAGATCTTCGCCAGAGAGGACCTTCTGAGGCGGAGGCTGGTGCACGACGGGGGCTGCAGCTGAAGAACGTCCAGGGGAGGCTGAAGGGTGAGGGGTGCACAACCGACCAATAGAAAGGACTGTAGATGTCACATGACCGGGGAGAATTCATGTCCCAGACAAATATCTATTTCCATGATTTCTGAGAGACGGAGCATAACACGCAGCTCTCGGTTTTTACAAATGTATTTGAGCTTATGCTAACTGTGTGTTCCAGATGTCCACGCGCTGCTGCTATCGGACGTCTTCGTCTTCCTCCAGGAGAAAGACCAGAAATACATCTTCTCCATGCTGGTACCTCCCTCACTCTCGTCACCCTCTCCTCCATCTTCCCTCCACTGACACACACGTTACGAGAGGCTGTTTCCCTCCCCCGCTGGTTTTACTGTTAGCATTAGCTGCTTGGTTAGCGTAGCCTCCAGCTGTAGCTGCACCTCGTAAAGCCGCGCTGGCTCTCAGCTGCGAACCCAAGTGTGATCAATCATAAAGGTTTATTATACCATCGAGTTTACAGGACACACACACACACACACACACACACACACACACACACACACAGTAGGGGAATACAAACAGAGGCAGGCCTGTGGCGTAATAATCACATCCATCTTTTGAAAACGTCTCGGTGTGTTTGTGTTTGAGCTTGTTGACATAGAAAAGAGCCCGAAGGTCTGAAGGACGACGGCCGTGTGAACCAGGCTGGGTCTGGGGGAGGTCAGAGGTCAGGAGCTGGATGTGTGTGTATGACGGATCAGTTCTGCCCGACCGAACAAAGAACATGAATCTCAGACACTTGGCTTCTCTGGGTTCCCGACCACGCAGACAAGCCTCCTGGGATCCATCACGAGTGGACCATAGCGTATCAAGGATGTCACTAAGCTGAGGATGCTTCGGCTAAAAATAAGATTGGACTTTTCTGTTTATGTCAGTTTGTTTGTTGTGTGGCCTCCAAAGACACCAGGTCAGGCTTTAGTCGATCAACAGCTGGTGACGCATTTCGTCAATCGCTTGCAGCCCCTACTGGCTGGCTAGGAGGAGTTAACGGTTTGCAAACTATGACTACTTTTGTTGTTGTTGTTGTTGTTGTTTTGAATCACTGCAACAGCAGAGGAAATATGTGTGCATATATGTAAATGCACTTATAAATGAACCAAAACAATTATTATGATGAGTGTTGCACCTAGACAGATGAGTCTAGTTAGTACTATACTGGTTGGTATGACCATGGACACACACACACACACACACACACACACACACACACACATACACACACACACACGCACGTGCACACACACATACACATACACACTCATATGCACACACACACACACACACACACACACATATATACACACACACGCACACACACACACACACACACACACACACACACACACGTGTACACACAGACACACACACACACACACACACTCTCAGACACACACACACACACACAAACACACAGACACACACATACACACACATGCATGCACACACACACACATACACGCACAAACACACACACACAGACACACACACACACACACAGACACACACACCCACACTCACAGACACACACAGACACACAACCACACAGACACACCACACCCACACTCACAGACACACACAAACACACACATACACAGACACGCGCACACACACACACACACAGACACGCACACACATACACAGACACGCACACACACACACACACACATGACGGGATGAGGTCACGGGCTCAGCTCCATTGGATACAGCCGTGACGGAGCAGCGGTTTGCGGTGTTAGTAAACTCTGCAGCTTTAAGGATGCACAGACCGATACCTAGAACCCAAGGTCTCTCCTTTCCTACCACGTCTCTCCTTTCCTACCGCCCACCCCTCTTTCCTCCTCACTACATGTCATGATTGCATCCCCTTCATTTCCTCTCCTCCCGTATCCACCCCTCCTCTCCCTCTCCATCCTCAACATGTGTCCGTTCCTCTTGGACCCCTCCCACTTCCTCCCCCTCTCCCTCCACTGTTGCTGTCTCTCCATAACTCCCTCCTCTTCCTGCAGGACCAGCGCTCCACGGTGATCTCCCTCCAGAAGCTGATCGTGAGGGAAGTCGCTAACGAGGAACGCGGCCTCTTCCTCATCACGGCGGGCATCGAGAAGCCGGAGATGATGGAGGTGCTGGCCGGATCCAAGGAGGAGCGAAAACACCTGGATGCAGCTCATCCAGGAGGCCATGCAGTCCATGTGAGTGGCGTCTCTTCACTTATTAAGACATGAACGGTTCTGCTTTCCCTCCTCGATGAGATCACAGCTGCCGTCCTTTTTCGGCCACCAACGAGTGTTCAGTCGCTCAAGACATTTAAAGACGCCACCTGGGATATTTGATTAATTATTTATACACCGATGGATTTATTCATGAAATAATCTGCTTATTATGTGATATTGAATTAATTAATTTCTATAGTCGTTTTTTTTGTTTTCACTATTTTCTTACGTTTTATACTCCAACCAATAACCATATATAAAATAATCTCAAGAGTGGTTGAAGGAGAAAATACCCAGAAGCATGAATTCGACATTTTTACTCAAAGTTGTGGTTGGTGCCTTGCTCAAGGGCACCACGGCAGGGCAGGAGGTGCACTGGGACCTCTCCAAGTAGCACTCCATATGTATGTCTGTTCGGGGACTTGAACCGGCGACCCTACGGCTCACAGTCCGAAGCCCCTACGGACTGAGCCGCTGCCGGACATGTTGGATTTTGAAAAACTGGGATGGCAATGTTTCACTTTCTACCGTCACTATACATGAGCGGTGAAACTGTAGCCCGGACCCATTTACTTCCACCTACTTCCTGTGCCTTCAGTATTGGCCTTTTAGGGTTCCTATATGAGTGTAACCCAGGAGTTAGACCCGTCCCGTGTCGGTGTGAAACTGTAGCCCGGACCCATTACCTCCACCTACTTCCTGTGCCTTCAGTATTGGCCTTTTAGGGTTCCTATATGAGTGTAACCCAGGAGTTAGACCCGTCCCGTGTCGGTGAAAAACTGTAGCCCGGACCCATTTACCTCCACCTACTTCCTGTGCCTTCAGTATTGGCCTTTTAGGGTTCCTATATGAGTGTAACCAGGAGTTAGACCCGTCCCGTGTCGGTTGAAACTGTAGCCCGGACCCATTTACCTCCACCTACTTCCTGTGCCTTCAGTATTGGCCTTTTAGGGTTCCTATATGAGTGTAACCCAGGAGTTAGACCCGTCCCGTGTCGGTGAAACTGTAGGCCCGGACCCATTTACCTCCACCTACTTCCTGTGCCTTCAGTATTGGCCTTTTAGGTTCCTATATGAGTGTAACCCAGGAGTTAGACGCGTCCCGTGTCGGTGAAACTGTAGCCCGGACCCATTTACCTCCACCTACTTCCTGTGCCTTCAGTATTGGCCTTTTAGGGTTCCTATATGAGTGTAACCCAGGAGTTAGACGCGTCCCGTGTCTGTAATGAAGGTACTCTTGCCGTCAGGAGGATTATGGGATGTTCTCAGGGACATTCTGACGCTGGAGAGCTCACTGTAAGGAGAGGATCAAACCACTTCAGCCGGGGGGGGGGGGGGGGGGGAAGAAAGAAACCTCATAACAGTGAGACCACGCTACGCTCAGGACTAGATCAAAACTAATATTCTCCACCAAAATCCTGATCAGACATTTCCCTTTGAGTCCGTCTCCTGTTGTTGTTGTTGGTGTTGTTGTGTTGTTGTCCGTTCTCTCTGCTTATTGTCTCTTTCCCTCCTTTCTCTCTTTTTATTTTTCATTCATGTCTTCATTATGTGTAAGTATAACTTGTGCTTGTTGTGGGAATACTTTACTACTTTTATAAATATCTGTTTTTGGTATCCACTGTGACAAATGAAAACATATTGTAAATCAAATAACATTTTACATTAATTTAGAGAAAAATATATTAATGTATAAAAAAACTAATCTTGTAAAATATTGGACTTTTCAGACTTTTAATTTCATCGTTACAATTTCTTTTTTTACATTTAATTGTAATTTGTTTATCATTTGTAATATATATGTTTCTATTAGTTTGCCGCCTCAGTTTGATTTCCAGAATGTCCTTAACATGTAACTTAAATCAATGTGAGTTCCCTCAGGGTGTAGATGGAGCCCGGCGTCTCCTGCCTCCTTCTGCACGGTGCATCTGTTTGTGTGCTTAAACATTAAAGACATAAACACATGTGTACTTTGAGGTGCTGCAGATCTTGTACGAGTACATATACGTGGTTTTTGTAATATAACGTTGTAATGCCCGGTGTTTTGTTACCTTGCTCGCTCAGGGAGAAGGACGAGGACGAAGGGATTCCCAGCGAGACCGAAGACGACAAGAGACAACAGGAGACAAAAACAAGGAGATGAGAGGTGAGACGAGTGTTTCTGAGGAAGGTTTACGTTCACTACCAAGGTGGGACGTAGTGGAGTACAAATACTTCGTTACTGTACTGAAGTACATGTTTCTGGGATCAGTACTTTACTCCACTGCGACTTTTTCTGGAAGACTTTTTACTTTGACTTCTTACATGTTGAACACAAATACCTGTACTTTCTACTTCTTACATGTTGACTCAAATACCTGTACTTTCTACCTCTACATGTTGAACTCAAATACCTGTACTTTCTACTTCTTACCTGTTGAAACTCAATACCTGTTACTTTCTACTTCTTACATGTTGAACTCAAATACCTGTACTTTCTACTTCTTACACGTTGAACTCAAATACCTGTACTTTCTACTTCTCACATGTTGAACTCAAATACCTGTACCTTTCTACTTCTTACTTGTTGAACTCAAACACCTGTACTTTCTACTCTTAAATGTTGAAACTCAAATACCTGTACTTTCTACTTCTCTCATGTGAACTCAAATACCTGTACTTTCTACTTCTCTCATGTTGAACTCAAATACCTGTACTTTCTACTTCTTACATGTTGAAACTCAAATACTTGTACTTTCTACTTCTCTCATGTTGAACTCAAATACCTGTACTTTCTACTTCTTACATGTTGAACACAAATACCTGTACTTTCTACTTCTTACATGTTGAACACAAATACCTGTACTTTCTACTTCTTACATGTTGAACTCAAATACCTGTACTTTACTTCTCACATGTTGAACCCAAATACCTGTACTTTCTACTTCTCTCATGTTGAACTCAAATACCTGTACTTTCTACTTCTTATATGTGAACTCAAATACCTGTACTTTCTACTTCTTACATGTTGAACACAAATACCTGTACTTCTACTTCTTACATGTTGAACTCAAATACCTGTACTTTCTACTTCTCTCATGTTGAACTCAAATACCTGTACTTTCTACTTCTCTCATGTTGAACTCAAATACCTGTACTTTCTACTTCTTACATGTTGAACTCAAATACCTGTACTTTCTACTTCTACATGTTGAACCCAAATACCTGTACTTTCTACTTCTCACATGTTGAACCCAAATACCTGTACTTTCTACTTCTTACATGTTGAACTCAAATACCTGTACTTTCTACTTCTTACATGTTGAACCCAAACCTGTACTTTCTACTTCTTACATGTTGAACTCAAATACCTGTACTTTCTACTTCTTACATGTTGAACCCAAATACCTGTACTTTCTACTTCTCACATGTTGAACTCAAATACCTGTACTTTCTACTTCTTACATTACAGTTGAACCCAAATACCTGTACTTTCTACTTCTTACATGTTGAACTCAAATACCTGTACTTTCTACTTCTTACATGTTGAACTCAAATACCTGTACTTTCTACTTCTCACATGTTGAACCCAAATACCTTACTTTCTACTTCTTACATGTTGAACTCAAATACCTGTACTTTCTACTTCTCATGTTGAACTCAAATACCTGTACTTTCTACTTCTCACATGTTGAACTCAATACCTGTACTTTCTACTTCTCACATGTTGAACTCAAATACCTGTACTTTCTACTTCTCACATGTTGAACTCAAATACCTGTACTTTCTACTTCTCACATGTTGAACTCAAATACCTGTACTTTCTACTTCTCTCATTTTCCAAACAGCTGGTTTAAACACAAGTATCTGTACTTTTACTTGAGTAAAGGATGTGTACTTTTGCCCTCTCTGAAAGACTCTAAAGTGTGTCCTCTTCTCTCAGCGCTGTTGCGGCAGAAGGACAGTGAGATCATGTCTCTGCTGGAGGAGAAGGTCTCTCTCTTCAGGGGGATGTGGGAGGGTCCGGGCCCCGCAGAGCAGCCCTTCTCAGGTCGGCCTGCAGCCTGGAGCCCCCCCGAGGGGCGGCCATCATGAAGGACGCCCTGCAGGAGGGTAAGAGAGGAATACTTGGATTAGGACTACTGTGTGTTGTTTTGTTTTGTGTGTACTGTTTCTGATTTGCTGTAAAGCGTCTTTGAGCCCCAGGATAAGCGATCTACAAATCAAATGTATTATTATTATTATGCATGAGATTTCTTTTCGGTACAGTCTCTTACATCCATGTGTTTCCGTCACATCAGCTGAAAGACTGCGGGTCAAACCTCATGATAACAGATCCAGGTGCAGTGATGAGGATCTGCAATCGGCCGACCTGGAAGTCAGCTTAGCAAGGGCTCCCTGGACAACAAGCCAATGGGGTTTCTCCATTTGACTTTGGAAGATCGTAGAAATTAATCCGTGTCAAACACGCGTTTCTGATAGCTAACGATCGGCTATAGAGCAGGGGTGGGCAAACCTGTGGCTCGGGGGCCACTATGAGTTTCAAAATGTGTGAGCCGGGCCAGTAGCAAATTGGTGAAAAGATATTTAGCTGTCCACTCCTCATTATACCCTCGCCACTCATTGTTACAGATGCAGGTTCAAAGGTGAATTATATAGCGTCTTCGTTTGCGTCATGACGTAACCGTTCTTCTTATGACCCACACGGCGTTTTACGTCGCTGATTTCCCCGCGACACCGCTCACAACAACATCAATAGAGGACTGCGTCTGGCAGTTTTTAATCACACGAAGCCAGATTCAATTAAAGAACTACTTCTCCAACCTCGTACCTTTCTCCAGAGGGCCGCTGTAAAGGTTCACTGTCCGACTGCCACACACGCAGCTGATACATACCCCATCAGCGCATGTGTTTCAGTTCTGAACGCTGTGTGGCATCACAGCGCTGTTATGAACGTGTCTCTGGCATTCTACAGGTGATGTTACCATAGCAACCGAAGCTAATCAGACTCTCTGACTCTTTGTTGCTATCATATTGTGGCATAAGCCGTTTTCTACAGGCACATTTTACCGGCGTAGTTTTCGTTATGATTTTACTTGTGATGGCCACATGTAGCCCGCGTTTTGATTCCATCCGATGGCTGCACTAATACAACACCACGGAAGACGTCTGCCTCTTCTCGATGGTCTATATCAGCGAACGGATGGTCATTGAAGTAAGAATCACACTAAGCCTGGTTAGTGTTGCCTGAAGTGTTTTGTTATAAGTGTGTGGTCGCGTTCTAGTCACAACTTTGTATTCGCCGTACTCGCCATGAACTGCTATCGCTCAGGTTAATCTCGACCCCCTCCAATGTAAGCGTGAGGTATTTGGTGCTTGGATCTTGCCGAGCGGGGCCAGCTGAGAGAATAGACCGACTCCAGCGAAGGTTCATTGTGTCTAGTAGGGTTGCCAGAACTGACCATGATCAAAATCGATTATTCGGCAGCCCTGGCGAATAATAATCGATTATTCGACCGACATTAGCATATATATATTTATATATATTTGGTTGAAACTAAGCCAGAAAAAAAAAATATATAAATAATAAAAAAATATATATAAATAAAATCGATTTTTAAAAATAATATTCGATTATGGAGCTGTAACGAATAATCGAATAATCGCTGGCATCCTAGTGTCTAGAGTGCGCCATGTGGGGGATCAACTGAAAATGGCGGTACTGCAGGATAAAGGCAGAATGAACGCGGTCTTTACTATATTTGACAATTTTGCACCAATATTCGGCGGGCCGGATTAAAAAAGCCCAACGGCCGTATATGGCCCGCGGACCTTAGTTTGCCCATGCCTGCTATAACGGAACGGGTTCACGCGGTCACAACCAATTCCTGGGATTGCGGTGAGGCCGACGTGTGAAAACTCGCGACAGGAATTACTAGTTTGCACCTGTCGTCCACCGCTCTCACAATGTGTGGTGAAACCGACCTGAAACGTGTTTGCCGCTCTAATGAAGTAATGTCTGAAAGCAGCTCGAGAGGTTCAGGCAGTGCAGCCGTGTTCTCTCTGAAGCCTCGGGCGGTAATTCCCTTCATGTAAATGTGAATTGGCAGTGATGTCGTTTCCGCCTGCGACGTCTCATTGACTCCACTGCGAAGGCCACAGTACTTGGTGTTTGAATAGGTACTTAGATGTGGATATACTGATACTGTGTACGTCCTTCCAGCAGCCAGAGTTGATATCGCTAAGATGTAAGTAAAACAAGTCTGCGGTTCAAACAGGTCGTCAATCGTTGCTAGGTAAAGGAGCCGAGAAGTAAAACAGTTAGCCGGTGATTCGCTTAGTGACGTTGTGTGTGTGTGTGTGTGTGTGTGTGTGTGTGTGTGTGTGGTGTGTGTGTGTGTGTGTGTGTGGTGTTGTGTGTGTGTGTGTGTGTGTGTGTGTGTGTGTGTGGGTGTGTGTGTGTGTGTGTGTGTGTGTGTGTGTTGTGTTGTGTGGTGTGTGTGGTGTGTGTGTGTGTGTGTTGTGTGTGTGTGTGTGTGCGCAGTGGAGACGTTACAGGGGCTGGTGAACGGCAGCCTGGGGGGGCGATGGCCAGCGTGCAGGAGGGCGGAGGCTCCGTGAGTTTACCTCGACGAGCGGAGACTTTCGGAGGCTTCGACAGCCACCAGATGCACGGCAGCAAGAGTGAGTCTGCAGAGCACTGTGTCCTTTGAAGGACTCCTATCATGCAAACTCCACTTCTTCATGTCTCTTCTACATCAAACACATGTCCCCTCTTCTTCATGTCTCTTCTACATCAACATGTTCCCCTCTTCTCCATGTCTCTTCTACATCAACATGTGGTCCCCTCTTCTTCACGTCTCTTCTACATCAACATGTGTCCCCTCTTCTCCATGTCTCTTCTACATCACATGTGTCCCCACTTCTCCATGTCTCTCTACATCAACATGTGTCCCTCTTCTCCATGTCTCTTCTACATCAACACGTGTCCCCTCTTCTTCATGTCTCTTCTCATCAACATGTGTCCCCTCTTCTCCATGTCTCTTCTACATCAACACGTGTCCCCTCTTCTCCATGTCTCTTCTACATCAGCACGTGTCCCCTCTTCTTCATGTCTCTTCTACCATCAACATGTGTCCCCTCTTCTTCATGTCTCTTCTACATCAACATGTGTCCCCTCTTCTTAATTTCTCTTCTACATCAGCATGTGTCCCCTCTTCTTCATGTCTTTCCTACATCAACATGTGTCCCCCTTCTTCATGTCTCTTCTACATCAACATGTGTCCCCTCTTCTTCATGTCTCTTCTACATCAACATGTGTCCCCTCTTCTCCACGTCTCTTCTACATCAACATGTGTCCCCTCTTCTTCATGTCTCTTCTACATCAACATGTGTCCCCTCTTCTTCATGTCTCTTCTACATCAACATGTGTCCCCACTTCTTCATGTCTCTTCTACATCAACATGTGTCCCCTCTTCTCCACGTCTCTTCTACATCAACATGTGTCCCCTCTTCTTCATGTCTCTTCTACATCAACATGTGTCCCCTCTTCTTCATGTCTCTTCTACATCAACATGTGTCCCTCTTCTCCATGTCTCTTCTACATCAACATGTGTCCCCTCTTCTCCATGTCTCTTCTACATCAACATGTGTCCCTCTTCTTCATGTCTCTTCTACATCAACATGTGTCCCCTCTTCCTCATGTCTCTTCTACATCAACATGTGTCCCCTCTTCTCCATGTCTCTTCTACATCAACATGTGTCCCCTCTTCTTCATGTCTCTTCTACATCAACATGTGTCCCCTCTTCTCCATGTCTCTTCTACATCAACATGTGTCCCCTCTTCTTCTTCGACTGAAGAAAAGCAGTTTTCCAAAGAAAGCCATGATGTGTGTGGCTGGAATAGTTCGACTGAAGTGTTAAATATAATCTGACGTTTGACTTCTTAAGCTAATGAAGACGTGGCTAACGGGCGAAGTGCGTTCCCCCTCGAACCACAGCCGCCCGTTAAAGCCCCGTTGCTCCCACTCTCATGGCTGGAGAGGTGCCGAACAGGAACTCCTCTCAACAGGACTCCCTTTCGCTCGACAGTTATTACATATGTTTGACATGTTCCATACAGACGTGAGCTCATCCGGTCTCCCCTTGCTCCTCTTCCCTTCAGGTGGAGACGGGGACGACAGCGAGGATTCGGCGGGGGATTTACGCCGGACGGAGTCTGACAGCGTTTTGAAGAAGGTCAGTTTCTCTGCAGCTGGTCCTCTCCTCTCCGAAGACCCTACGCTGTGAACTGTCCTCCTCCACTAACTCCACCGTTAAGAAGAGCCTCTCTCTCTCTGGATGCGCCTCGGGACTCTTGTGCTCGTTGCTAAGGGCGACCAGCAGCTCAAATACCTCATTCACACCAACGCAACTCCGGTTCTAGCTCCGTGCTGGAGCTTTTCAGGTTCAGAACCGGTTCTTCGGTTTAGCTCCGGCTCTTTTCACACCGCCCAGAGTCCGACTGGTGCTGCGTCATCGTTTGCGTCATGACGTAACCGTGTGCGTGCCTGCTTCATAAAGCCAAACCGCGCGGAAACCCCTCAACACCAAACAACAACAACAACAACAACAATGGCCGATTGTGCTCCAGCTTCCTCTGTACCTCTTCGGAAGACCAGATTCCCATCAGGTAGCTGGTCTCTTCTGTGGACCACTGCTGCTTGTTACGTTTCTCCATTGTTGTGTACAAGCTGGATAAAACGCCGGCTTGTTGTGTTGTTCAGGAGTTGATCCCGCCCCTGCCCCGCCTCGACGTAAGCGTGACGTATGCGGTACTTTTGCTCTGGCCGGCCATTTGTTGGTGCTTGAAACGAACCGGCTTCCGGAGCTAAGAGGCTGCTCCGCTGCGGTGTGAACAGGAACACCCGGTGCTTTTCAAGCTCCAGCTCCGAACCGGAAACACCGTTGGTGGGAACGAGCTCTTTGAGGAGTCAGGGGAATGAATGGGCGGTGTTCAGGTGTAGCTCTGGATCTCTACCTAACCATTTATACGGCAGAATAAGACGGTTTTAGACACCTCTGTATCGTTAACACATCGCCTGATATATTTAAATACGCAAATCATCATCACATGCTTACTTTATGGTGATTTAAAAGACATCGACTCACTAGAATACAAAAAATCCCACTTAAATGTGCATGTTGGTGCTTTAGTGTGAACAGAGACATGGAATAAAAGCAACATGGCCCCAAACCTCAAAACAGACCCGTGAACGATGCGCTTGCTTCTGCCCGCAGCGTCTCTGCTTCCAATCCATGAACTATACGACGCGTGCTATTACATCGGTAATACATAACGAGACCAGATGCAGTTAGACGATCACAGCACGCCCACTGTGCAGCTATAATCACATTCAGCCGTATGCATAATGCACACACACACACACACACACACACACACACCACACCACACACACAACACACACACACACACACACACAACAACATAATGAGACACTAACAGATGTGTGTGTGTGCATTACTTTCCTGCTGTACAGTCCTAAGTGTGTGTGTGTGTGTGTGTGTGTGTGGTGTGTGTGCAGGGGAGGAAACGCCAACCTGCTGCTGCTGCTGAAGAAGAACAGTGAGGTAACACACACTTCCTGTCTCTAACTCGATAACAGCTGTTCACATGGAGACTCTTACTGTCATATGTGTCTGCTTTCATTCATGTGCCGGCCGCAGCTGAAGCACTCAATATAAATATTGGTTTTCGATATGCAGTGCAGTAAGTAGCAATAGTCTAAACAAGTAATCATAAAACAGGTATTAATTGAGGAGGAGAGATAGAAATGGACATCCTAAGACTCAATATAAGCTACAATCGTGCATGTGGTTAAATAATCCTCTGCTAATAAATAATATCCAATGAAGAGACAAGAATAACCAAAATATATTTTAAATCCAGCCCAACATCTGAATAACTGGTTGATTGATTTTATTTGAATTAAACTCTTATGAAATATATATGTTTGTGCAATAGAGTCTGAAGGTATGGAAGCCCATTTCCGCCACTTGAAAAAATAAAATCCCCATGAAAAGTCATAATATGAGATAAGAAAGTCGAAATTATGAGATAAAAAGTCGAAATTATGAGATAAAAAGTCGAAATTATGAGATAAGAAAGTCGAAATTATGAGATAAGAAAGTCGAAATTATGAGATAAGAAAGTCGAAATTATGAGATAAGAAAGTCGAAATTATGAGATAAGAAAGTCGAATTATGAGATAAGAAGACAAATTATGAGATAAGAAAGTCGAAATTATGAGATAAGAAGTCGAAATTATGAGATAAGAAAGTCGAAATTATGGATAAGAAAGTCGAACATTATGAGAAGTCAAAAGATCGATTATAAGAAAGTCGAATTATAGATAAGAGTCGAAATTATGAGATAAAAAAAAAAAATCGAAATTATGAGATAAGAAAGTCGAAATTATAAGATAAAAAAGTCGAAATTATGAGATAAGAAAGTCGAAATTATGAGATAAGAAAGTCGAAATTATGAGATAAAAAAGTCGAAATTATGAGATAAAAAATCGAAATTATGAGATAAGAAAGTCGAAATTATGAGATAAGAAAGTCGAAATTATGAGATAAGAAAGTCGAAATTATGAGATAAGAAAGTCGAAATTATGAGATAAGAAAGTCGAAATTATGAGATAAGAAAGTCGAAATTATGAGATAAGAAAGTCGAAATTATGAGATAAAAAAGTCGAAATTATGAGATAAGAAAGTCGAAATTATGAGATAAGAAAGTCGAAATTATGAGATAAGAAAGTCGAAATTATGAGATAAGAAGTCGAAATTATGAGAGAAAGTCGAAATTATGAGATAAGAAAGTCGAAATTATGAGATAAGAAAGTCGAAATTATGAGATAAGAAAGTCGAAATTATGAGTAAGAAAGTCAATTATGAGATAAGAAAGTCGAAATTATGAGATAAAAAGTCATAATGTGATAAAAAAGAAATAAAATATTGCAATAAAATATTAAAATTAAAGGTTATTCTGAGATAAAACATGTTTTATTAAAAAACCTACTTTAGGCCAAATGTGGTCAAACATTCTGTGTTGTATTCTAAGAATTGATTCAATTTTTTTGTATTTAGTTATTTTTCTATTTGACATTTTACTTTGACGCACATTTTTTTATTTATCATTTATCTAATTCGAAAATGGAGCAAATCGTACAAAACCCAATTTCTGGCTCTGATTAAGTCATTAAAGCTAAATAGGCCAACATAGTTTCTATTAAACACGACTTAACAAAAAGTGTTTCCTGATAAAACATGCTGTTGCTGTACATTTTAATTATAAATCCTACCCTTTCTGTCAACATGCTGTCTTTACACTTCCTGCATATTCCCGGAGTTTTAAATGTTGTCTCCTGGTGAACATTAATTGGAGCCTTTTAGCAGAGTAAGCAGTGCTGGCAGCCGGACGCTCGCGGCCTCGTCTTTGTCAGAGTCTGAATGCAGGAAAGGTCGCATCCCTTTAACTCATCAGGCTTTAATGCCGGCTTCGTCTGAGAGAGTCCACTCGTACATTCATAGGACCAGAACTCACCGGCTGCGGCTTGTTAAAAGAAAAAGTTTAAAATCCAGCTCTCCTGCCGTCATGAGTGTTCTCTCCGCAACACATACAAGAGACAGAGATACATGTTTTCACTTGATTTGATGATGTGATGTATTTTCTCCAACAGTCGGTCCTGAACAGTGTCTCCAACCTGCATCTGCTGCTCAACACTCTGCAGGTAACTACGTTTAAAGAGGACATATCAGTGTCTCTACTTTAAAGAGTCCTCTCCTGCTGATGTTCAGGTGTATATCAGTATGTAGTGTCTCTACTTTAAAGAGTCCTCTCCTGCTGATGTTCAGGTGTATATCAGTATGTAGTGTCTCTACTTTAAAGAGTCCTCTCCTGCTGATGTTCAGGTGTATATCAGTAGGTAGTGTCTCTACTTTAAAGAGTCCTCTCCTGCTGATGTTCAGGTGTATATCAGTACGTAGTGTCTCTACTTTAAAGAGTCCCTCCTGCTGATGTTCAGGTGTATAGCAGTATGTAGTGTCTCTACTTTAAAGAGTCCTCTCCTGCTGATGTTCAGGTGTATATCAGTATGTAGTGTCTCTACTTTAAAGAGTCCTCTCCTGCTGATGTTCAGGTGTATATCAGTAGGTAGTGTCTCTACTTTAAAGAGTCCTCTCTGCTGATGTTCAGGTGTATATCAGTACGTAGTGTCTCTACTTTAAAGAGTCCTCTCCTGCTGATGTTCAGGTGTATATCAGTATGTAGAAAATTGAAATTAGAGATGGACTAAAACTTGGTGTGTGTGTGTGTGTGTGTGTGTGTGTGTGTGTGTGTGTTGTGTGTGTGTGTGTGTGTGTGGTGTGTGTGTGTGTGTGTGTGTGTGGTGTGTGTGTGGTGTGTGTGTGTTGTGTGTGTGTGTGGTGTGTGTGTGTGTGTGTGTGTGTGTGTGTGGGTGTGTGTGGTGTGTGGTGTGGTGTGTGTGTGTGTGTGTGTGTGTGTGTGTGTGTGTGTTGTGGTGTGTGTGTGTGTGTGTGTGTGTGTGTGTGTGTGCAAGGCGGTGGTGGTGCAGCAGGACAGCTTCATGGAGGACCAGCGGTTGGCCCTCGCTCTTCCTCCTCCTCCTCTTCGTCGCGGCCCCCCCCCCGGCCTGGAGGCTCTCTGATCGACAGGAGAAGCAGCGCAGTCTGGAGAAACAGAGACAGGAAGTGAGCGCTCTGCAGAGGCAGCAGAACGCCCACAGTGAGGAGAAGAGGAGGAGGAGAGAGGGAGTGGGAGAGGAGGGAGGAGCAGCTGCTGGAGAGGGAGGGGCTTCTGCACGGACAGGTGACTCGACGGCACTGTGTCCTTGCGTGTGTGATTCTGCACACCTCGTAGTCTACCTACCTGTGCATCTAGTTACTTTAGAATATCTAAATACTTATCCTTGGGACTTGGTAGCGTACCCTTTCAATAAATCCCTGACTGCTCCGCCCCCACTTGCAGGAGGAGGAGGTGCAGCAGCAGGAGCAGCAGCTGCAGGAGGAGAGGAAGGGTCTTCAGAGCAGGAAGGAGGAGTACCAGAGGGACCTGGAGAGGCTGAGGGACGCCCAGAGGAAGCTGGAGAGAGACAGAGAGGCCGTGCAGAGGCAGGTCCAGAAGATGGAGGAGGTCACGCTGTCGGAGGTGAGAGGAGACTCTGAACTGATCCAGGGTCAGCGTATTCTGACCTGTAGGCAGTCTGCAGCGAACGGACACACTGGAACAGATTGCTATCAGCCAGTAGACTAGTTCAAATATGCTTGCTAATCATAGACTGTAAATGGACGTAGGGTCCGTGACGTCACCCATAGGATTCTGCAGAGTTGCCGTGAAGCCCTTAGGAGGCGGAGTCGGCCACGAACGGCTCGACTGTGACGTCAGAGTCTAATCCCGCTGCTCCCGAGGCGGGACCTGCTGCCTCCGAACTGGAAGTAAACAGAGCTAGCTCAGGCTAAGAAGCTAAGCTAACGTGAAATACATGCATACCAAGTTACTGCTAACAGTGTAGTTCCCCTATATAAACGTTACGTTCATAATCAAATATATATTTTGTTATTCTTAATGTCATTCACACGTTGAGAAAAGACGGACTCCACCGCCGGACCTAACGGAGCCGCAGGGGGCTAGCTCCGGGACGCCGGCTGGAGCTAGCCCCCTGCGGCTCCGTTAGCTCCAGCGGCCACCACTGGGATAATCGGGTCCCCTATTAACATTTGCTCCCGTTTAGCATTATGGGCGTCATAGCCATAGACTATAAAAGTCTTACCCAAGGCTGAATCATAAACTAAAATGTATATGTATGCATAAAGGGTTACGTCCTTAGCTGGCTAATAAGTAGCAAGCTAAGCTACCAAGCACACAAACACCTGCGAACGGGGTTAACATGTATATTATTATCATTTTAGACTTCTTGGAAGTTCTGCTAGTACATTCAAGCGCACAGCACGACATTTTAATTGTCTGGTATTTGTAACAATATTCCCTAAAAGGCACATCACCACGAACACGGCTAAAGCTAAAGGGTCAAGTACAGTACTATGACTAGCTAACGTTGTAGCCTCTGTGGTTGTAGCCTAGCAGAGTGGACAAGTTGCTGTTAGCTGACAGTGAGGCATGTACGTGTCCATCAACGTGGCCACGCCCTAATTTATGCAAACACTTTAAGGCTTAATATTAATTAAACAGATGAGTAGTCATGAAGGGGGAATCTAACTATACAGAGAATATGGTTTTTTGAACCACGATGTAAACATGTTTATTTCTGCTGTAAAGTTGGGCATTTTAACATGGGGGTCTATGGGAATTGCTCCCTTCTGCAGACTGCTCCTACTGGCCACTAGATGAACTGCAGTGTGTGGCCCCTTGATAGTGATATATATATAATTACTAAGAATATACAAATACAAAAATTAAAGTAAATAATATAAAAAATATAGATGAGCAGTTAACACAACACAAATATACTCATACGTATTTAAAAATAATAGGAAGAATATTTATAGCACATTTCCTGCATGTTCTCCACCAGGTGTGTATAACAGCTGTGCCTCTCTCTCCTCCAGACGACGCCCTCCACAGCGTCGGATGACTCCCAGTCTCTGGAGCCGGACCCCCAGCCGGACCCTCCCCCCCGCTCCAGACCCAGAGGGAAGGGCCTGAACCCCTTCAGCTCGTCCAGCCTGAAGGGCAACGAGGCCAACAAGCAGAAGAGCCTCCTGACGCTCTGCAAGGACAAGAAGAAGAAGAAGAAAGGCAAAGGGGGGGGTCCGCAGGCGGCAGGTAGAGAAACACAGGATCTGTTGTCCAGGGAATACACAAATATAACAAATACCATGTGATCAGAGTGCAGGAAGAGGCTGTTTTGAAGCCTGCGCGGAAATCTTTTGTAAGCGATAATGTGCAGCGAGGCGGGAAAAGAAAAGAACACCCGCCAAGATGTGCTGGCCACCTTCTCAACAAAGTGACGATATGACTCCCAATATTAATTTAAATGCTTTTATAGATTTCGAAAATGTTTTTATTGATTTAAAAAATACTAGGCTATTATTGATTTAAAATGACATGCATCCGCTAAGAAAGTCCGTTGAGAAAAATAGTCCGTTGTTACCGTAGCAACTGCTTCGATAGCGTTTTTGAGGAGCTTTTGATTACAGATTTGAAAACATCGCTGCTTGCTTTAAAAGTAGCACACTTAATTAGGTCAGACCTTGGAAGGTATCTAGATATCCTGCCCTAATGCCAAAGGAACTGGCAACTGAATATGTGTCGCCGGTTGATGTCTATCTGGACCGCTGCGTAAAAAGGAGGGTGTCTGCCCGTTACTTCTCCGCTGCTTTCTTGTCCCAGTTTCAGCCAAACTGAACAGTTAAATCGACCGGACTTGTTTCTGCAGATGTGAGCGTCCTTAACAACGGTCAATAAGTCCTTGACAGCGTTCTGGATTAACAACGTGTCACGTGTTCTGAATTGACCAATCAGAATTGAGTATTCAACGAAGCCATGTAATGAATAGTAGATCATACCCTGTCCGGTATGCCGAGCAGTGTTGCAGCTTTTAAATGCTGCAAAGATAAGATGTGTATCTTAGAAGTGCAGATGTAACGTCGGTGAGAAGTCCATGCAAACATTTAGACTCGACTGAAGCAGTTTAAATCAAGGACATTCAGTATCGCACAAAACACAAGAGCCTTCTCTAGATACAGCAACACATCCTTAAAAAAAGTCATTTATAAATATTGGTAATATCAAGGCTGCACTTTTTTAAGGATAAGAGACCAAGTCTGTTTAAAGCAATCATTAGGCTAGAGATCCAACATGTGTCCACCTTCCTCACGCTGCTTTGGAGTCAACCTTTGGTACGAGTTTTATAGAAACAGCACTTCTGTTTTAGTTTGAGAAACACGTCTCTGTTTGCCTGCATTTAATAGAGACAGCAGCACATAGAGAGGACACACACACACACACACACACACACACACACACACACCACACGTTGATACACACACACACACACACACACACACACAATGATACACACACATTGATGCACACACACACACACACCCACACACACACACACACACACACACTGATACACACACACACACATTGATACACACACATTGATGCACACACACACACACACACACACACACAGATACACACACACACACATTGATACACACACATTGATGCACACCACACACACACACACACACACACACACACACACACACACACACACACACACACATTGATACACACACATTGATGCACACACACACACACACACATTGACAGCACACACACAACACACATTGTACACACACATTGATGCACACACACACACACACACACACACACACATACACACACACACACACACCACACACACATTGATACACACACACACACACACACACACACTGAGTACACACACATTGATACACACACACACACACACACACATTGGAACACACACACATTGATACTCACATTTGATACCACACATTGATACACACACACTGAACACACACGACAACATTGGAAACACACACATAGATACACACACATTGAAACACACACACATTGATATACGCACATTGGAACACACACATTGATACTCACATTGATACACACACACTGGAACACACACAGATACACACACATTGATACACACACACATTGATACACACACATTGGAACACACACACTGGAACACACACAGATACACACACATTGGAACACACACACTGAGGCTATTGTCAGTGATTCCTCTCGTGTGACGCTGACCCCTCTTCTCCTCCTGCAGACCCTCAGCACCTCCCGAGCCTCCTCTGGACGGAGAGATCTTCTTCTGCTGAGAGACACTCTTCCTCCTCCTCCTCTTCCTCTTCATCATCATCATCATCCATCCCTTTCAGAAGAATGTGTTTCCGCAGAGCACACACAGGCATAACTACCGCTGCTCCACCAGGCTTCACGGCACCGTCTAAATCCTCTTCACAACATGTCCCCGATCGTAACGTAGAGACTCTTCACAACATGTCCCCCGATCGTAACGTAGAGACTCTTCACAACATGTCCCCCGATCGTAACGTAGAGACTCTTCACAACATGTCCCCCGATCGTAACGTAGAGACTCTTCACAGCATGTCCCCCGATCGTAACGTAGAGACTCTTCACAACATGTCCCCCGATCGTAACGTAGAGACTCTTCACAGCATGTCCCCCGATCGTAACGTAGAGACATTCAAGAAAGTGTTTTAAAATCCACGGCTTTTAGTTTCTGCCACAAGTCGCTTGTTGCGGGGAGTTGTTACGGGCGATTTCATTTATCCCTGGAACACATGAATTAAGAAAACACAGAAAAGCATGTTGGGTATTCTGCTCCACAAAATTCCTTTGTACTTTGCACACACACCAATTTCAACACACACACACACACCAAGGTGACCGAGCGCTGCCACAGACGGCACCACACGCCGCTTGGATGGAAATACGATTCCCAACCAGCTTGGGGAAAGCTTCTAATCCTCCCTTCTTGACGATGAGTAGAAGAAACCACAGAAGAAGGTCGGCATGGCAACATGTCTACTTAAAGCGGACTTGACTAATGCTGCCTCCAGTTAGAGACACATGCAGTTTAAATACCTCCCGTCGTCCTCTGTTAAGATTTCATAGCATCGATCCTTCTATTGCTTTGAATAATGGATTTCTCCAGACGTGTCTCTTTCTGCAGACGTCCAGTAATGAGAGGATTGAGACGTCTCTCCCAGCATCTAATGGCTCAATTCATATCCTTCAGCGTGCTTCAGAGGATACGAGCCTGATCTTCCTCCAATGGGCTTTTATGTGGATGACGAGCGGGGCTTCCCTTCATGTTTAATTGCATGTATCTGTGCAGGTAGCGCGCCGATCGCTCCCGTCTGCTCCCGTCTGCTCACTTCTCAGAACAGACTGAATGTGGACACGTTTTTAAAGGCTACCGACAAAGCCGAGAGAACGAGAAGCTAAAAACACCAAATGATGCTACGTGGTCAAAACATTTCAAATTTGTGTTGACGTTGAAATGAAAGTAAAGACCAGTAGCGAGTTTGAGGCAAAGCTTCCGATAGACATGTCTTAATTCTTAAGCTTGATTCAAGCCCAGATGTGGGCACTGCCTGCTGGACAGGTAGGAAGCTAAACTAAGGTCCTTCACAAAGCAGCGCCGCGTTGTCTCGTGTTTTAACTGCTTGTTCGTTAACTCGCCGTCTTTGTTGAGGATTCGACTTCATGTCCGCGCTGGTTTATTACGGTGTGTCTTCTTAAGAGGCTCCAAGGGCCGGCCAATCAGCCGCTTCGTGGCTTTTGTCGATGGCTTCGGTGTAACCCTGTCCAAGAAACAGAGGAGTGGGCTCCTTGTGTTGGTGTGCTTCGTACGGTGGCCGAGAAGTGCGTCGCTACGAAAGAAACATTTTACATTTTCAGAAACGATAAGAATACAAATGGATAAATGTTTGAAGAAACATCTTCGGCAACTTCAGTTTGGTTTCTGCAGCTTTTAGTAAACGCTGCGTGTTTCCTCAAGTCGCTGAATGTTTTCTGAATGTGTCGTCGAGTTGCTGGAGATGTTTGTTTATGTGTTTCGGAACATTTGTGTTTTTAAATCTGCATCGTTTCCGAAGCGGCAGCGCGTTTCTCCTCATTGGAAATGTTTGCACCTTTCGGGCCACCGTAGTTTTGACCACTAGGAAGCGCTGCACCTATGACTAAATCAAACAACTAGAAAGCAGGAAACTATTTTGTTTTGACATTTCCCCCCTGCTGTGAGAACATGTTTCTCAGCAGGTCATCGACACGCGGAGAGAATGAGACGGTGGCTTTCCGACTGGCCGAACAAATAAGTTGTAATTGGTTATTCAGTGAATCCAGTCATCAGCAGCTTTAGTGTGGGGGAAGGAAAGCCACGGGACAATCAGACGCCCCCCCCCCCCCCCCTGCGTAGCCTTAAATCTTGACGGTAAAATGAAATGCACTAGCGAGAGGAGAGCTTTTATACCTCTCGCTTTGAGACGACGAAGGAAATGTTCGTACTGTAAAAGTGAAGTGGTACACGATGGTTTCATTCCCAACAAAAAAAAGAAGGGCAAATGTGTAAATATGATTTATGTATAAAACAAATCAAATGTAAAAAAAAAAAAAAGGTTTCATTTGTGATCTATCGCAACATTTTGTAAGAATGTTTTATTTATGTTTTATTCTCGCCCTTGATGGTGGGGTGATGGAAAGTCATATTGCTCTGGGAATAAAATAAGATCATAATGGACATTTTGAGTGTTTGTTTATATTTGATCTAAACTGATCTGTTAAAAATTCCTCTCCTGCTGATGTTCAGGTGTATATCAGTATGCAGTGTCTCTACTTTAAAGAGTCCTCTCCTGCTGATGTTCAGGTGTATATCAGTATGCAGTGTCTCTACTTTAAAGAGTCCTCTCCTGCTGATGTTCAGGTGTATATCAGTATGTAGTGGCTCTACTTTAAAGAGTCCTCTCCTGCTGATGTTTCAGGTGTATATCAGCATGTAGTGTCTCTACTTTAAAGAGTCCTCTCCTGCTGATGTTCAGGTGTATATCAGTATGTAGAGTCTCTACTTTAAAGAGTCCTCTCCTGCTGATGTTTAGGTGTATATCAGTATAGTGTCTCTACTTTAAAGAGTCCTCTCCTGCTGATGTTCAGGTGTATATCAGTATGTAGTGTCTCTACTTTAAAGAGTCCTCTCCTGCTGATGTTCAGGTGTATATCAGTATGTAGTGTCTCTACTTTAAAGAGTCCTCTCCTGCTGATGTTCAGGTGTATATCAGTATGTAGTGTCTCGACTTTATAGAGTCCTCTCATGCTGATGTTCAGGTGTATATCAGTATTAGTGTCTCTACTTTAAAGAGTCCTCTCATGCTGATGTTCAGGTGATATCAGTATGTTGTGTCTCTACTTTAAAGAGTCCTCTCCTGCTGATGTTCAGGTGTATATCAGTATGCAGTGTCTCTACTTTAAAGAGTCCTCTCCTGCTGATGTTCAGGTGTATATCAGTATGTAGTGTCTCTACTTTAAAGAGTCCTCTCCTGCTGATGTTCAGGTGATATCAGTATGTAGTGACTCTACTTTAAAGAGTCCTCTCCTGCTGATGTTCAGGTGTATATCGGTATGTAGTGTCTCTACTTTAAAGAGTCCTCTCCTGCTGATGTGCAGGTGCATATCAGTATTTAGTGTCTCTACTTTAAAGAGTCCTCTCCTGCTGATGTTCAGGTGTATATCAGTATGTAGTGTCTCTACTTTAAAGAGTCCTCTCCTGCTGATGTTCAGGTGTATATCAGTATGTAGCGTCTCTACTTTAAAGAGTCCTCTCCTGCTGATGTCCAGTGTCTCTACTGGGACATGTCTCCGTGCTTTAATGTTCAAAAAGGTCTCTACTTTTCTCATACTGCCTGAGAAAAATACCTCTTTTCGCCCTCTGTCTGAAACCAGAGCCCAGTCTGCTCTGATCGGTTAGCTGTCCAGCTCTGTTGTGATTGGTCAACCGCTTCAAGATATCCCGCCCCTTAGCTTATCACGCACAATGTGTTAGAGCGCTAGCCAATAGAGCGAAGTGTTACATAGTGATGTCACTGTAACAAAACAGAAGTAATTAAAAAGTAAAATGTCCTTACAACAACTAAGGATAGTTAAGAAGTTAAAGTCAAATATCCAATGAAATAAAATACAAAAAGGAAAAAGTTAAAAGGTCCTTATTTGTGTAATCAAACCCTGTGTTGCCATAGCAATCAGCTGACAAGGATCTGGATGTGTCCACAGCAGGCGCACACCTCCACCTCCCGGTAAGTAAAGAGGCCCGGCTGTAATCTCTCCACACACAGGCTCTTCCCTCTGGAAACCTCCACCCTGACGGTTCCTCCACTTTCTGTTTTTATTCTTATCCGATCTTATAAGACACACGGTTCCATCTGCAGCCCATCTCTCTCCTTATCGATCGAGCCTGAGGATCCTTTTTACAGCAGCCTCTCTAAATGTTGCTCCATTCTGCTCGTTCAACTTCAAACCCCCGAGACAAACCGGCAGCTGATAAGAGCCCAGCAGAAAGGCAGTGTTCGCTGCGTTCAGGTCCACCAGATGAAAACACTCAAAGTTTTCCAATCTCTTTTTCAGATTATTCTGAAAGGTGTGCAGCGGCGAGCGAGATAGTCTCGTGGTGATGAAGATCGAAAAGGGTGCAAAACAAGAAAAGACAACTGAGAGAAAAAGTGGAAATAAAGTACCTCAAATTCTGTTTGAAGCAAAGTATTAAAGAGTCTCTTTGATGCTCTTTTGGGGTTTTCCGTCCATGTTGTGCATTATGTAGGTTTCTGTGCATTCCTCAAAGGTCCCGAGCTCTGCCTGAAACGCCTCCACTGGACTCCTTTGTTTACTTCCTGAAAATGGTGACATCACTTTGTAACACTCGCGCTACTATTGGCTAGCGCTCCAACACATTGTACGTGATAGGCTAAGGGGCGGGACATCTCTAAGCGGTTGACCAATCGGAACAGAGCCGGCCAGCTAACCAATCAGAGCAGACTGGGCTCTGGTTTCAGACAGAGGGTGAAAAGAGGTGCTGCAGCACAGGCAGTATGAGAAGAATAAAGAGCTTTTTGAACATTAAAGCATGGAGACACTACATACTGATATACACGTGAACATCAGCAGGAGAGGACTCTTTAAAGTAGAGACACTACATACTGATATACACCTGAACACCAGCAGGAGAGGACTCTTTAAAGTAGAGACACTACATACTGATATACACCTGAACATCAGCAGGAGAGGACTCTTTAAAGTAGAGACACTACATACTGATATACACCTGAACATCAGCAGGAGAGGACTCTTTAAAGTAGAGACGCTACATACTGATATACACCTGCACATCAGCAGGAGAGGACTCTTTAAAGTAGAGACACTACATACTGATATACACGTGAACATCAGCAGGAGAGGACTCTTTAAAGTAGAGACACTACATACTGATATACACCTGAACACCAGCAGGAGAGGACTCTTTAAAGTAGAGACACTACATACTGATATACACCTGAACATCAGCAGGAGAGGACTCTTTAAAGTAGAGACACTACATACTGATATACACCTGAACATCAGCAGGAGAGGACTCTTTAAAGTAGAGACGCTACATACTGATATACACCTGAACATCAGCAGGAGAGGACTCTTTAAAGTAGAGACACTACATACTGATATACACCTGAACACCAGCAGGAGAGGACTCTTTAAAGTAGAGACACTACATACTGATATACACCTGAACATCAGCAGGAGAGGACTCTTTAAAGTAGAGACACTACATACTGATAAGCACCTGAACATCAGCAAGAGAGGACTCTTTAAAGTAGAGACACTACATACTGATATACACCTGAACATCAGCAGGAGAGGACTCTTTAAACAGTCTGTAAAGCTTGAATGAATAACGCCACGTCAGATATCCTCACACGGATTTATAATCTGCTGAAGATAAAATACATCCGACATTGTTGAGCTAATTATTGTTGTATCATAATTGACTAGATCCGTCTAATTAATAGATTTAAAGCAGCTTTGAATGGAGCCGAGATGTCGGTGACACAGCCCTAAATCAGTCAGCGTTATCAGCACTTTCCATTCCTCTGATTTGTAATAGCTGGAGCCATATTTCTTCTTCCCAGAGGAGGTCTGTCTGCAGCTCATCCACTCACAGGGCAGAACTCATCAGCGGGTCAGGGACGTTCAGCGGGAAACGACTGTGATAAGGACCATCAGCAGTTCATCTCACACTCCAGAACATAAAATCAGTGCTGGAGTAAAAGAGGAGAGCACAATGACTCATTTAAAGTCCTGCATGTACAAGGTTTCTCAAACTGTGGACTGATTTTTGGCTGCAGTGCAATTATCTCCTTGTATGTTGATATGGCTGCAGTGAGCAAACTGTAAGAAACAGAGGCATACATAAAATAAAATACTTTATTAATCCCAATTTGGGAAATGTTTTCGTTGCAGCAGCTAAAACAAAACAAGGCATTGCACATCATAACAAATTAAAAGAGTAGAAATATCAGTTCTAAAATATAATAATCACAAAATAGAGCTTTAGGGAGCAAGAAAAATATACAGATGACCGTGAAGATAAACAAATCCTATAGACCAGGGGTGTCAAACTCAAGGCCCGGGGGCCAAATCCGGCCCGCGACTTCATTTTATGTGGCCCCGCAAGCGCTTGCAAAGAATATAATACATTTATTATACGGTTAGATGTACTTTACAGAAGCAGGTTGCCCATAAACTACATGTCCCACAATGCATCTCGTTTTGTGACATGCCACTGAAGAGACTTGCAATTATTTGCCCTGGACTTCTGCTTTTCAGACGTAGTTAATTTCGTTAAGTTATTATTCTATTCGATAATAATCCAATTCAGAGGCAATAATGTAATATAATACATTATTTTATATATATATATATATATTATATATTTATATCGTTCCAACCGGCCCTTTGAGTGCAACCTTTATGCGAATGTGGCCCGTGATGAAATTGAGTTTGACACCCCTGCTATAGACTGTCTGACAAATAAAAACGGTATTGAAGGGCCAATTTTCTGTTAACATATTATAAGCAGGATATTATTTACATAAAGTGTACAACCAAATAGTTTATAGCAGTCTTATTGTGCCTTAACAAGTAATTGATATGCCAAATGTTACTGTTAACTACTGTGTAAGTGCAACACTCCAAAAACCACTAAATGCCACGAACTGCGTGGGAGGAAGCTACGGTTGCTGCTCTTTCTTTCTACATACAGGTGGGTTTGTCTACTCCTCAAAGTCACCTGCATATGATGGGTAATAGTTGTGCGTGTGCTTGTTGATGGAGTGCATTGTTTATGGCCGAAAGGTTTTGCTGTTACGTGTTGAAATACAGATGTTTAGAGATGCTACACTAGCATGATAGCAGCTAGCGGCTAGCATACCTGTTGCTAATGGCTATGGTCAGGCCGGACTGAGACTAATCAGCCCGGGACTCTCGACCGGCCCACTTTAGCTCGGGCCGGTGGTACCGCAAGTAAATACCGCTAGGAAATTGTCAAGGGGGGGGCGGTGCTAGTGACTTAACCGACCATCCCACATCGTCCGACCGGCACACTTCAGTACCCGTCCACCCGGATTCGTCCCGATGGCCAGTCCGCCACTAGCTATGGTAAGCTAACAGAGAACAATAGAAATGCTAATGAGAACCACAAAGTACTTTTTTGGTTACTTATACCTTTCAAAATATTAAAAGCAACTTTTATACAAGTACTGTTTAATTGTCTGATTTGTAGTCCTTTAAATTATGTAGTTCATGCACGGCTACACTTGGAGCGTTGCATATTCATAAATGATAATCAGTTTACTGGAGATGCTCTGTGGTGTGATGTTTTTACACGAAATAACATAATAGCAATGGCTCAGAATGCATTTGAATACACTTTCCCGATAGCGAACAGTGTGTGTCAGGGACGTGCGCAGACATTTGGAGGGGCGATTGCTCTAAACTAGAAAAAGGGCCCCGCCCCCCCCGAAAAAAACACAAGTCCTTTTGAATTTTTTTCTAAATGAAATCCAGGGAAATCTTTTGTTGTGCGTTCCATATCTCATTAAAATATCTAATGTTACTAACTATTAAAGAACAAATGGGGCTTTCTGTTTTAATGTAGGCTAGTTTGACCATTCTAACTTCTGTGCAGACATACTGATAAAATAGGGCTTCTAAGTAATTTTCTTAATAATAATAATAATAATAATACATTGCATTTCAAAGCGCTTTTCCAGGTGCTCAAAGACGCTTTACAGTGGTGATAAAACATGATAAAATAAAATTTAAAAGTTATTAGAACAAGATAAAATAACATTTAAAAGTTATTAAAACAGCAATACAGCATAATTCACAGATTAAAAGCCAGTCTGAAGAGGTGTGCTTTGGTCAGTGTTTTGAAAGTGGGGGGGTCGGTGCAGTCTCTGATGTGTTGTGGGAGGGAGTTCCAGAGGGTGGGGGCAGCGATGGAGAAGGCTCTATCCCCCCAGGTTCGGAGCTTGGTTTTCTTGGGGATAGAGAGGAATAAATAAATAAACTCACTAATTAATTAAACCAGTTCAATACGCATTATTCTTATTGTTATCATTATTTATGAGCGCAGTAATGATAAGGTATCTAATTACTTATTTATTTAGTATTCCATAACTTAATAATAGCGATGGTCAAACTAAAGTAGAGACATGGCAGAAATCCTACGATGAAGCGGGACAGTGAAGAGTTCTCCGTGAGAGGGCGATCAAGAGAAGAGAGCGAGCAGCCCCGTGGACGTTGAGGGAGTTCACGGAGCAGATGAAAAGACACAGAAAGACAGAAGCACAATAACAAGTATCGCCTATTTAGATTGTTTTGGTGTAAATAACCGACGGTGTCAAGAGGAAGTAAAGTCCCCTGGTTTGTCCCCTAATCTAACTGCCATGAGAAAACTCAAAATCAATTTAAGCATATTTCAAAACGGGGACATTTCCGGGGACAGATTGACCCGGGGATTTGCCACCAAAGCCAGCTGTCAGATTGTAAACAAAGTCACGTGACTGGGGGCCGATGACAGCGCTGACAAGCTGTGTTTTATCGCAGCGAGACGCGACAATACTAATTGTGGGCTTATCATGTTTATTCGGCCACAACAGAAAAAACATAAACCTCTCACTCTCTCCAGAGGGGCAGGTCAGCCAAACATGGCAAAAGGGCTGTTGCCCGGGCAACATTAGCCCGTACCTGTGCGCGTCCCTGGTGTGTGTGAATGTTAGTTTCTCCGAGCTAGTGGCACTTTGTATGAATGTGTGTGAATGGCTGAATGCTGACGTGTTTGTAAAAGCACTTTGATGGGTCCATTCACCATGTAATACCGTTCCTATCACTGTCAGTAATGCTTGTCCCCTCCTCTCCTGTCCTTCGCTCACACTGCGCGACTGAAGGGCTCAGCAGTTTTGTTTGTTACAGCAGTCAGGCTCCTTGTCATCTTGTTCTTGGAAAACTTTGGTGTCCACGGACCTTTCTTTATTCACCTGAGGTCAAAAAACACATAAAGACTTGACCATTATTTCTATGGTCTGGGACAGATGCCCTGGGCTGTGACTGTGCTTCTGCAACACAGATATTAAAACCAGAAAACACACTGCAGGTGTCAAATCAAAAAGGAAATAAAACAGAAAATAAAAACGTCTTTCTTGTCGTTATTGGTATAGTAAAAAGTGTAGTGGTGAAATAGTAAAATAAATAAGTATATTTTCCCATCAGTGGCCATGTCAGTGTATAAATATACAAGTATGTAGTGTCTCTACATGTCTCCATGCTTTAATGTTCAAAAAGCTCTTTATTGTTCTCATACTGCCTGTGCTGCAGCACCTCTTTTCACCCTCTGTCTGAAACCAGAGCCCAGTCTGCTCTGATTGGTTAGCTGGCCGGCTCTGTTGTGATTGGTCAACTGTTTAGAGATGTCCCGCCTCTTAGCCTATCACGTACAATGTGTTGGAGCGCTTTTTGAACATTAAAGCATGGAGACATGTGACAGTAGAGACACTACATACTGATATACACCTGAACATCAGCAGGAGAGGACTCTTTAAAGTAGAGACACTACATACTGATATACACCTGAACATCAGCAGGAGAGGACTCTTTAAAGTAGAGTCACTACATACTGATATACACCTGAATATCAGCAGGAGAGGACTCTTTAAAGTAGAGACACTACATACTGATATACACCTGAACATCAGCAGGAGAGGACTCTTTAAAGTAGAGACACTACATACTGATATACACCTGAACATCAGCAGGAGAGGACTCTTTAAAGTAGAGACACTACATACTGATATACACCTGAACATCAGCAGGAGAGGACTCTTTAAAGTAGAGACACCACATACTGATATACACCTGAACATCAGCAGGAGAGGACTCTTTAAAGTAGAGAGACTACATACTGATATACACCTGAACATCAGCAGGAGAGGACTCTTTAAAGTAGAAACACTATATACTGATATACACCTGAACATCAGCAGGAGAGAACTCTTTAAAGTAGAGACACTACATACTGATATATACCTGAACATCAGCAGGAGAGGACTCTTTAAAGTAGAGACACTACATACTGATATACACCTGAACATCAGCAGGAGAGGACTCTTTAAAGTAGAGACACTACATACTGATATACACCTGAACATCAGCAGGAGAGGACTCTTTAAAGTAGAGACACCACATACTGATATACACCTGAACATCAGCAGGAGAGGACTCTTTAAAGTAGAGACACTACATACTGATATACACCTGAACATCAGCAGGAGAGGACTCTTTAAAGTAGAGAGACTACATACTGATATACACCTGAACATCAGCAGGAGAGGACTCTTTAAAGTAGAAACACTATACACTGATATACACCTGAACATCAGCAGGAGAGAACTCTTTAAAGTAGAGACACTACATACTGATATACACCTGAACATCAGCAGGAGAGGACTCTTTAAAGTAGAGACACTATATACTGATATACACCTGAACATCAGCAGGAGAGGACTCTTTAAAGTAGAGACACTACATACTGATATACACCTGAACATCAGCAGGAGAGGACTCTTTAAAGTAGAGACACTACATACTGATATACACCTGAACATCAGCAGGAGAGGACTCTTTAAAGTAGAGACACTACATACTGATATACACCTGAACATCAGCAGGAGAGGACTCTTTAAAGTAGAAACACTATATACTGATATACACCTGAACATCAGCAGGAGAGAACTCTTTAAAGTAGAGACACTACATACTGATATACACCTGAACATCAGCAGGAGAGGACTCTTTAAAGTAGAGACACTACATACTGATATACACCTGAACATCAGCAGGAGAGAACTCTTTAAAGTAGAGACACTACATACTGATATACACCTGAACATCAGCAGGAGAGGACTCTTTAAAGTAGAGACACTACATATTGATATACACCTGAACATCAGCAGGAGAGGACTCTTTAAAGTAGAGACACTACATACTGATATACACCTAAACATCAGCAGGAGAGGACTCTTTAAAGTAGAGACACTACATACTGATATACACCTGAACATCAGCAGGAGAGGACTCTTTAAAGTAGAGACACTACATACTGATATACACCTAAACATCAGCAGGAGAGGACTCTTTAAAGTAGAGACACTACATACTGATATACACCTGAACATCAGCAGGAGAGGGCCCCTTTAATATTTCGGATTGAAAAAGTTAGAATACACATTCTGAATTACTCAACGTTTAAAGCACTACAAGGTTGGCTTCAGTCTCTTCGTGACTCTGATAGGAGAGTAAAGGACATGAATAATGAATAAAGTTGACTCCCTCACCTCACACACTGCTTCCTTTTTTAGGATGAAAAGTTCAAGAACAAAGCGCAGAAGTTGTGGATTAGACGCAGGGCTCATGTAACCGTATCTGTGGCACGGCCGCGGTGAACTGGACTACTTCCTCCCGGTGGATATTTACAGAATGCTGAGTAGATATTATTCCAGGAGGTTTGAGGGGGATCAGGGCCGCCGGCCGTGTGCTGCGGTTTCAACGATGCCGGGTCCTCCATCTTGCTCAGAGATGTGAGGGTGATTTAGGAGGCCTGTCTTTTGCCGGGGTGTCGAGAGAGGGAGCGGGGCTGAGCAATCCTATTACTCCTCTATGACCCTGTCTCCACACACACACACACACACATTTACACACTTTTGTGGGTGCGTAGGAGGCTCACACAGTGGTGAGGAAGCCACCGCCGCACTTTAAGACCACACTGTAGGCAAATCCAGCTGGAAAAGATGCTCACACACACCAGAGTACAGAAAGTCCCGCTACAAGAGATGTATATACTGTTATTGGATTATAATTATTTTAATAAAGATACTTAGAGTGATTGCACCAATGTCGAAGGGAATGGATATACTCTGCATGACTGAGTGATGCCATGACATGTGGTGCTCACGGACAGGCTGTAAACCTACTGACTTTTCCACTTGTGCCCGGATGAAGTTGGCATGTGTGGGTTTCGCATCACCCCTGGTTCCCTCAACAAAAAGCCAGACAACATTTTGGATTTCTGCAGGAAATTAGCTCTGTGGAAAATATAAACAACATTGAATCTAAAACGTTTTTTTCAGCGGTGAAAACTTCATTTATAAGTTTTGAAGCGTGAATGCAATTCTTTTGAGGTAAGACAACACTTTAAAACCTCTTGAACTTAAACAACTAAATACAATTTGTTAAAACAGTGACTTATGTCAAGGTTTTAGGATTCAACAGCACTGTTCATAAATATTAGTCCAATTAGCTGTATTTTCAGCAATTGGATTGTTAACACAAATAGTTGCACATATTCTGCTCATTTCAGGTGTATATCAGCATTTAGTGTCTCTTCTGTGACTTTAATGTTTAAAAAGTTGTTTATGTTAGTAGTGTGTTGGAGATTAACTCCCTCTGGAGGGAACACAGGGGTGTTGGTCTTTGCAAACCGTTTACATGCACTAAAATCCAATATAACACCAGAGGAAAGTGAAAGCCCCTAAAAGCATGATGGGGCCTTTAAGATGCAGCAACAGCCTGATTGAAGAACTTGTACTCATTTAGTGTGTAGCTTTTACTTTATACTTCAATGTCTGAGAAATGCTTTGCTAATTTGTTGTGTCTATGTAACGGGTCACAACCGTAAGCGACCTTTATCGATCAGGAAACGACAGCGAAGCATCTGGGAGTCTTTTCTGGCATTTATTCTGAGAACAAAAATAATATTCTCTTTACATCCGCGTTGCACATCCTCAGCAGTGATCACTTCAATGTCTTTTAGTATTTATTTATACATTGAGAATTTATTAAATTACCAAGAAAATCTTATTTATAAGTAATTATGCAAAATAGAAACATACCTGAGAACAAAAATAATATTCTCTTTACATCCGCATTGCACATCTTTACAAAAGAAAAGAAAGAAAACTCAGAAAGTGTTGACATGTAAACAAAGAAAATGACGCAGATCGCGTCTATTTCCCGCCAAAACCACACCGTAGATATCACTCAAAAATACAATTTCTTACGGTGGAAACTTAACTAAAACGGGTTAATAATATACCCAAATTGACACTTAACAACATACGTCACTTTCATAAATTTAAATAGCCGGTTTACCACACAAAATTGTAATGAACTATAACACAATTCCTAGCACAGGTTACCCTCAACAGTGATCACTTCAATGTGAGGGGAAAGCGGAAATGACATACAGGAAATGGGAAAATATGTGCAACGGGAAAGTGTTCCCACCAGAAACATAACTCAAAAATATCAAAAGGAAACAATCTCATAAAAATAAAATTCACAACCTATTATAAATCGTAATTTATAACTAATAATTATGTCTACACATTTTTAACTCCGTTACATCTACTTAATTACATGTCTGTTTACATGTCAATTATTTCTGTGGGGAGGGACGAAAATCACTCCTAGTCAAATAAATCAGGGCTTGAGTTTTGTTCAAAAATGTTCCTTTATGAACTTGATTTCTTTTTTATTTCTTTTTTTGAAAATTGTATTTAGCCTTTATTTATACAGGTGTAAATCTCATTAAGACACAAGGTCTCATTTTCAAGAGAGGCCTGTTCAGTGGTAACAAAGTTACAGACAGACAGGACACTAAACACTTGTAACAGAGCCTTATCTAGGTAGTATTTGCTTTTGAGGAGAGAAATAAAATGCTACCTACTCGAAAAAAAGACAAAGAAAGTGGAAATAAGGCTCGTCTACAAAGGACAGTGTGATGCCTGCTTTTGTTTCTACTTCTCGCATTACAGACAAAGCAGAAACGATTTAGAACCACATAATTATAAACCACTTTATGTGTCAAAGTATATTATCCGTGTGCAAATAGGACTTCAGTGTCTCTTCCACAGCTCCTGTAAATGCACCTTAAGTGAAAGAGTTGCATTATCAGTAATAGTGGGTTGCTTATCTTAGGATAATACGCAGTTTAAAACAGACCCATGAGCCTTTTCAACTGGCATGCAGGTAGTTTAATGTGGATTACATCTAGCTGTTTATATCAAGTTAATTTCCTTCTTTAGAGACCATATCTGCTGTCACTTTCTTCCCATAATGCAGTAGTGTTATGTCTAAAATGCTAAACTACTAAACTAGAGCACAGTTACAGCCTCATGGGGACCGCAGCCACCCCCACACATTTGCCAGACACTTACATAAAGCTTGCTAGACTAAGATGTCAACACACGTCTGAACACGCAGATGCACACGCTCACATTGTCTGGGGGATTCCCTGTCGACGGTAACGGTCTGGAGATGGAGTTTCTGCTACTTCTGGACTGCCTCAATCTGACACAGCATGTTAATGTCCCCACACGTCAAGGGCCACACGCTCCACCTGGTCATCACAAACTCCGCCCCCATCAGCAATCTGCTAGTGTATGACTTGGGGGTGTCTGACCACAAGACCATCTCTATGGAGCTCTCTTTCCAATCCCCACTCAGCGAGCCCAAACGCCAAATCCGCTTCAGGAATCTGAGGAACATCAACCCAGACACCATGACCCTGGACCTCCAGCATCTTTCTTCCGCCAACTTCTCATCAGTAAGTGAGTCAGTTGCATATTACAACCAGTCCCTTAAGAGTCTCCTTGATCTGCACGCCCCCCTCAAAACCGAGCGGCGGCTCAAGGCCTCAGGACTCACTGTTCACCGGTTAGCCTATCATGAACACCAGAAGGCCTATGCACAGTCCCTCAGAGATGCACGGTCCCAGTACTACTCCTCCCTCATCAACAACAGTACTGGAAACTCCAAGCAACTCTTCTCCACCATAAACCACCTCCTCAAACCTCAAAGTCCTCTACACTCTGACTCCACTGAGAAGCAGTGTGGCAACTTTGCCGCCTTCTTCATTAACAAAGTTGATACTATCCGCTCCCTCCTCTCTAGCCCCTCTGCACCTCCAGTTACAACTGCTGACCCACAGCCTGGGACAACCCAGCCTCTTCGCTGTTTCACGGACATCTCTCAGCGAGAGGTTGAGGGCATCGTTAGGAGGATGAAGCCCTCCACCTGTGTCCTGGACCCCCTTCCGTCAGCTCTTGTAAAATCGTACATCTGTACCATGAGCCCCATGATCACTAAGATAGTAAACCTCTCACTTCAGGCTGGCCATGTCCCCTCTGCCCTAAAAACCGCTGTCATCAAACCTCATCTCAAAAAACCCTCCCTTGACCCGGGAGTGCTAGCTAACTACTACCCATATCAAACCTGCCATTTCTAGGTAAGATCATTGAAAAAGTTGTTTTTCAACAGTTGAGTAATTTCTTGCATTTAAATAACTGTTTTGATGTGTTCCAGTCAGGCTTTCGTCCAAACCACAGCACTGAGACTGCTCTTGTAAAGGTCTTTAACGACATCCACTTAAACACAGACAGTGGCAGAACTTCAGTGTTAGTATTATTAGATCTCAGTGCTGCGTTTGACACTGTTGACCACAGCATATTACTGGACCGACTGGAAAACTGGGTGGGACTTTCGGAAACAGTTCTAAATTGGTTTAAATCCTACTTAAAAGGACAGAAACAACTTTGTTTCTATCGGTAAATACACATCTGAGTTGACAAATATGACATGTGGGGTTCCTCAAGGCTCCATCTTGGGGCCTCTTCTCTTTAACATCTACATGCTACCACTGGCTCAGATAATGAAGAACAACAAAATAAGTTACCATAGCTATGCAGATGACACACAAATTTACGTAACAATTTCACCAGGAGACTATTCTCCAATTCAAACACTGAGTAAGTGCATTGAACAAATCAATGACTGGATGTGTCAGAACTTTCTCCAATTAAACAAAGATAAAACTGAGGTAATGGTTTTTGGAGCCAAGGCAGAACGTTTAAAAGTTAGCGCTGAGCTTCAGTGTGCAATGTTCAAACCAACAGATAAAGCCAGAAATCTAGGTGTAGTCATGGACTCTGACCTGAGTTTCAACAGTCACATTAAAACAGTTACTAAATCAGCCTACTATCACCTAAAGAACATATCTAGGATTAAAAGACTAATGTCACAGCAGGATTTGGAAAAACTTGTCCATGCCTTTATCTTCAGTAGACTTGACTACTGCAATGGTGTCTTCACAGGTCTCACTAAAAAAATCTATTAGAAAGCTGCAGCTGATTCAGAACGCCGTTGCTCGAGTCCTCACTGACACTAAGAAAGTGGATCACATCACTCCTGTTCTGAAGTCTTTACACTGGCTTCCTGTGTGTCAAAGAATAGATTTCAAAATACTGCTGCTGGTTTATAAAGCACTGAATGGTTTAGGCCCAAAATACATTTCTGACCTCCTGCTAAACTATGAAGCATCAGATCTCTCAGGTCTTCAGGGACTGGTCAGCTTTCTGTCCCCAGAGTCAGAACTAAACATGGAGAAGCAGCGTTCAGTTATTATGCTCCAAATATCTGGAACAAACTCCCAGAAACCTGCAGGTCCGCTGCAACTCTGACTACTTTTAAATCCAGGCTGAAGACTTTTCTTTTTGTCGCTGCTTTTATTTGAACTATTCATATCTTAAACTGCACTGTAACTTTTATCCATGTACTTTTTCTTGTAATGTTTAATTGAACTATTTATATTTTAGACTGCACTGTAACTTTTATCCATGTATTTTTTTCTTAATGTTTATTTGATTAGCTTTTCTTTTTTAATGCTTAATGTCTTTCATTTTTATTTATTTTTTTGTGTAAAGCACTTTGAATTGCCTTGCGTTGAAAAGTGCTCTATAAATAAACTTGCCTTGCCTTGCCTTGCCTTACAGACCCATTTCCAACCTTCCTTTTCTATCAAAAGTGCTGGAAAAACTAGTTGCTGCTCAGCTCCAGGATCACCTAAACTCCAACAACTTATTTGAGAAATTCCAGTCTGATTTCCGCTCAGGCCACAGCACAGAAACTGCCCTGGTCAGGGTCACCAACGACCTGCTGAAAACGGCTGATGCTGGCTCTCCCTCTCTCCTCATCCTCCTCGATCTCACTGCAGCTTTCGACACCGTCGATCACGGCATCCTCCTCCATCGTCTGCACTCCACCATCGGACTCTCTGACTCTCCCCTTGACTGGTTCAGATCATACCTCACCGGGAGAACAGAGTACGTCTCCTTGGGCGAGGCAGAGTCGGGTACCCACAACATCACCTGTGGTGTCCCTCAAGGATCAGTTCTCGGCCCCACCCTCTTCACACTCTACATGCTCCCCCTTGGCTCTATCATCAGCCGACATGGAGTATCATTCCATTGCTACGCTGATGACACCCAACTGTACCTCAGGATCAACCCTACCTCCTCTGCAGCCCTGCCTACACCCACACTCACTGCCTGCCTGGAGGAGATACAGGCGTGGATGAAGCAAAACTTCCTGAAACTCAACAGCTCCAAGACCGAAGCCATTATAGTTGGCACCCCACACCAGGTTCGGTCATCCATCATCACCACCATCACCTTCTCCGGCCAGGACATTACCCTCTCCTCAATAGTCACCAACCTGGGTGTTAAAATAGACGCCCATCTGACCTTTGAGGCCCACATTAAACAGCTGTGCAAGAACTCCTTTTATCACCTCAGGAACATCGCCAAACTCCGCCCCACACTCACTCTGTCTGATGCCGAAAAGCTGGTCCATGCCTTCGTCTCCTCCAGGCTGGACTACTGCAATGCATCCTCATCGGGATCCCTAACAGAAGCATCCAAAAGCTCCAGTACATTCAGACCAGCGCTGCTAGGATCCTGATGAGGGTGCGCAAATACGAACACATCACCCCCATCCTTAAAGCACTACACTGGCTCCCCGCGGAACTGAGGATTGAATTCAAGGTCTCCGTCCTCACCCACCAGTGTGTCCATGGAACTGCCCCTCCCTACCTCAAGGAACTCCTCACCCCCCATACCTCCTTGCGGACCACCCGTTCCAGCAACTCCAATTTCCTCAAACCCCCAAGGACTAAGCTCCGTGCTATGGGAGACCGGGCCTTCTGCTCGGCTTCTCCCAGCCTGTGGAACGCTCTCCCCGACCAAATGAGAGCACCTCAGACCGTGGAGACTTTTAAAAAGGCCTCAAAACCCATCTCTTCAAAAGAGCCTTTGCCTCGACCTTTTTATCACCCTTTTATTTATTTTTTATATTGCTTTTTTATTAATTCTACCGTGTTGTGTAATGTTTATTTATACTGTTCATGCTCACTACTTGTAGCACTTCGGGGTTTGAATTCAAATATGAAGTGCTTTATAAATGGAACCCATTATTATTATTATTATTATTATTAGATGACCTGCGTGCTTCCTATTGAGCTGCGATCAACATGTTTCCTGTGACACCTCCGCTCCCTGTAGGGGCTGGAGGCGGGGAAAATAAAACCTAGATTTGTTTTACAATTAATGTTTACCAAGAAACAGACACCAGTGTATTTTAAATTATGCTTTTGGGGGTTTTCCCTTTCCTTTTGGCTGTGTATAGGTTTGCGTGCATGTAAATGGTCTGTAAAGGCTAAAATCCCTGTGTGCCCTCACAAGTGCTTCGGACGTTCAATGAAGCACATTTTCATAGTGGCCAAACAGTGGTAATACAACGTCATCGGGCCCAAAAATACTTTTCCCATTGACTTACATTGGGAAAAGACGTCTGTAAATCAGCGTTTTATTTTTCTTTGGCTACACTGTAAAATATTTGGCTGTAACATTACAGTAAATTACTGGCTACTAATTGCATTAATTGCATTACAGTAATTGACTGTAAATATTTCACAGTAATTAACTGTAAATATTTCACAGTAATTTACTGTATATATTTTACAGTTAATTAGAATAAAAGTACAACTAAATACTGTGACTTTACAGTTGCCATGCCCATGGAATTACTGTGATATAGCAGTAGAGAGCTGTGGTTTTATGTTACCTTGCTGTATATAAATTACAGTAATTACCTGTATGTTCACACTATTACTGTAGAAGTAATGCAACACAGTAGCCAGTAATTTACTGTAAATATACAAATCTAAATAATACGATAATATATTGTAAATTTGACTGGGATTGTACCATAATTACACAATTCAATCAGCTCAATCAACAAAGAAAAACAAAGAAAATGCCCATTTTAACTTTTTATTACTCCATTGAAGTGCAAAGTACATTGCACAGTGTCTTGGACATGTTGTTACGGCCCCAACCTCTACTCCGCAGTAGTGGCTTGTGCTGAGACCCGCAACATGAAAGAATACACGCAATAACCGGTACTTGGTAACGAGCATTTATTGATAATCAGCCGTTTGCTCACACAAGCGAAACAAAAAGAGGTCTGGAGCACTGGCCAAAAGGAACAAACAGAAGGAGGGAACACGAGGCAGCCACACCACGGGCCGTAGGACCCAGAACTCCCCCGCCTAACCAAAAATCAAATATAAACCCTATGGGAAACAAAATAAAGCCACGAAAACTGGACTACCAGGTCCTCCAGGCTAAACATAAACACATCTGCGAAAATATGGCCTACATCTCAAAATGAAGGTATTCTAAGGACAGTGTCTCCGGCGTTAGGACAGGCGAGACATCCTTCTCCTCCAGCTTCTCTTTATATATACACGGCTGAGTGGAATTTGGAACACCTGGGCAGAGGCGGAGCCAGGGGCAGACCAGGTGCACCTGGGCAGAGGCGGAGCCAGGGGCAGACCAGGTGCACCTGGGCAGAGGCGGAGCCAGGAAGACAGAAAACAAGGAGGGGAGCACTTAACACATGTCTACACAGACATCCACTCAAAGTCAACACGTTTTCTGAAGAATGTGCTGACATGGGGGTTTAAATTGCCATGCCTCTTTTTGGCGTTCGAGTCCGTCTCAGGATTAATGCCCAGGATGCACCTGAAAACACTAAGCCAAGACAACAATTTAAATGTTACATAGTTGCATCGTTTATTTGAAGGCAGATGCAGCGGTGCCCCTTTCAATTTAAGTAAAACCTGCACCAAAGAAAGAAATTAGTATTTAAAGCCAAGCAAGAGCGATAAAAGCAAGAAAATCACTTAATTTGTTGTGTTGTCACAGAGGATGGTCTGAATACAGTATTTTACTGTGAAATAATACAGTAACATGTTGTGAAATCCTGGTAATCATGTATCCTGTACATTCACAGTAATTAACTGTGCCTGTATATATGTCACTGTGACATTCTAAATTACAGTGTTATATTGTGAACATTACAGGTAAAGACTGTAAAGTGGTAAAACAGTAATTTATTGTAAAATATTACAGCTAAATATTGTGAAATCATGGTAATATTTTACAGTGTACATAAACTACCAAGTACAATCACATATAGCCCTTAGCTTAATCATTAGGGTCAGAGAGTTGTAAAATGCTCTAAAAGCCGAATTCAGAGGTATTTTCCTTCTCCATTAATTTGACTGAGCAGATTCGGTACTTTTGCTCCTGCTTCATGCGCCACTGAGAAACTATCATAGGATTGAACGGGGTCCCGCCTCCAACGTTACATCCAGTTCTCTTAATACATCCATGGAAACGCCTCCATTGGACTCATTTGGTTACTTCCTGAACATAGTGACATCACTTTGTAACCCTCACGCTCCTATTGGCTAGCGCTCCGTCACATAGCACGTGATAAGGGGGCGGGAAAAGTCTAAGTGGTTGAACAATCACAACAGAGCCGGCCAGCTAACCAATCAGAGCAGACTGGGCTCTGGTTTCAGACAGAGGGTGAAAAGAGGTGCTGCAGCACAGGCAGTATGAGAACAATAAAGAGTTATTTGAACATTAAAGCATGAAGACATGTTCCAGGAGAGGCACTACATACTGATATACACCTGAACATCAGCAGGAGAGGACTCTTTAAAGTAGAGACACTACATACTGATATTATACACCTGAACATCAGCAGGAGAGGACTCTTTAAAGTAGAGACACTACATACTGATATACACCTGAACATCAGCAGGAGAGGACTCTTTAAAGTAGAGACACTACATACTGATATTATACACCTGAACATCAGCAGGAGAGGACTCTTTAAAGTAGAGACACTACATACTGATATACACCTGAACAACAGCAGGAGAGGACTCTTTAAAGTAGAGACACTACATACTGATATACACCTGAACATCAGCAGGAGAGGACTCTTTAAAGTAGAGACACTACATACTGATATTATACACCTGAACATCAGCAGGAGAGGACTCTTTAAAGTAGAGACACTACATACTGATATACACCTGAACAACAGCAGGAGAGGACTCTTTAAAGTAGAGACACTACATACTGATATACACCTGAACATCAGCAGGAGAGGACTCTTTAAAGTAGAGACACTACATACTGATATACACCTGAACATCAGCAAGGAGAGGACTCTTAAAGTAGAGACACTACATACTGATATACACCTGAACATCAGCAGGAGAGGACTCTTTAAAGTAGAGACACTACATACTGATATTATACACCTGAACATCAGCAGGAGAGGACTCTTTAAAGTAGAGACACTACATACTGATATACACCTGAACAACAGCAGGAGAGGACTCTTTAAAGTAGAGACACTACATACTGATATACACCTGAACATCAGCAGGAGAGGACTCTTTAAAGTAGAGACACTACATACTGATATACACCTGAACATCAGCAGGAGAGGACTCTTTAAAGTAGAGACACTACATACTGATATACACTTGAACATCAGCAGTAGAGGACTCTTTAAAGTAGAGACACTACATACTGATATACACCTGAACATCAGCAGGAGAGGACTCTTTAAAGTAGAGGACACTACATACTGATATACACCTGAACATCAGCAGGAGAGGACTCTTTAAAGTAGAGACACTACATACTGATATACACCTGGACATCAGCAGGAGAGGACTCTTTAAAGTAGAGACACTACATACTGATATACACCTGAACATCAGCAGGAGAGGACTCTTTAAAGTAGAGACACTACATACTGATATACACTTGAACATCAGCAGGAGAGGACTCTTAAAGTGGAGACACTACATCCTGATATACACCTGAACATCAGCAGGAGAGGACTCTTTAAAGTAGAGACACTACATACTGATATACACCTGAACATCAGCAGGAGAGGACTCTTTAAAGTAGAGACACCACACACTGATGTACACCTGAACATCAGCAGGAGAGGACTCTTTAAAGCAGAGACACGACATACTGATATACACCTGATCATCAGCAGGAGAGGACTCTTTAAAGTAGAGACACAACACACTGATATACACCTGAACATCAGCAGGAGAGGACTCTTTAAAGTAGAGACACTACATACTGATATACACCTGAACATCAGCAGGAGAGGACTCTTTAAAGTAGAGACACTACATACTGATATACACCTGAACATCAGCAGGAGAGGACCCTTTAAAGTGGAGACACTACATACTGATATACACCTGAACATCAGCAGGAGAGGACTCTTTAAAGTAGAGACACTACATACTGATATACACCTGAACATCAGCAGGAGAGGACTCTTTAAAGTAGAGACACAACATACTGATATGAACCTGGAAAGAATATTGTCTTTGTAAGTGAGTTCTCTCCCCCCCCCTCTGTATATAACCTACAGTAGACGCAGTGAGGAGAAACAGACAGGAGTGATGTACTGCTCTGGGCGGTGGCATCAGTTTAAGTGTTTGCTATATTTAGAAAATGTTTTAACTTGCCGTCGGGGAGTACTGATTGCACTGGACAAGCTCTTAATTTTACTCGTAAGAGAGCATAATATGGTGGAGGTATATTTGAGCATTAATGGTCATAAAGATTTGAACCATAAAAGGCACTTGACAGGCCTGAATGAGGTGCTTAACTATAGTCAGTGTATTACCAGTAGATGATGGTCCATGGTTGCATGTACGTGTTGCCATATTTAGAACATTTTCACCACTTTTTCTTGCAGCTATACGGCCGTTTGTGGTGGTTAAAAGTCTCAAAAATGCTACAACTCCTGTCACAAACTGGATGGATGTGAAGTATTTTGTTAAAGGAGGATGAAAGCGTAATCAAGGAGCGCTGTTGGAGTGACTTTGATGGTTATTGGACTCAGGATAATTAATTTGGATTCCCGCTGTATGAAGAAATGAAAGGACGGCGCAAGTGGAAACAATTCACAAAGGGATTAAACTGTTTAAAACACATGCTCAAAGTAAGCCGGATTTTGCCGATGTGTTTATGTGGATTCAAAAGTCGTAAATAATCAAAATGGAGGAGACCGATCTGATCGGAGCAACTGACAAATAATCCAACTGAAACCGGCATGGACAATGACTATGCTTTAAACATGCGCTTATCCAGAAAAGCCTGGTTTGGACACTTTACGGGCAGAAGAAACATTTCTATCAAAGAAAGAATTATACATTTCTGTCTTTTTATGCTTTAATAGCTACTAACTTGAATTTGTATCAAATTAATAGATCAATTATGTTTTATATTTTATTGTAATGTGGAGACAAGGCTTTTAGTGACAATCATGTATTGCGTTACAATTATAAGTAGTAAAAAAAAAAAGTCTAAATATGATATTTGGCCTCAAATCATCTGAGGCCTGGCGCCCCCCCTGCGATCTTTGGCGCCCCCCAAGGGGGCCGCGCCCCCCAGGTTGGGAACCACTGGTCTAAGCAACCATTTCACAATACCTTAACTTACACTCGTCGTACACACTATAGTCTACTGACATGGTTTTCAACTAACCTTTTGAGAGGCAGCAGTCGATCAGCAACTTGTGTGCTATGTGTGGAAACTATTACCGATTTTTCCAACAGTGTATGGTGGCTTGAAGAGAACGTGCGATGCGATAGGATAACATTTCATGGTCAGATCTTGACAGAAATGTTTCTTGCATTACAGTAAGCTCCACTGCAACATGAACAAGGACACATATCAAGACTAGGTACAAGGAAACAGACATTTAACACAACATTCAATCAACTTTATCAAGACCCTTTGACGCACGTTACCATTTTGCACAAAGGAATGCTTCAAGCTAACCTTATTATTAACGTACATTGATATCAGTTTTTAATTTCCCGGTCATTAACGGCGATCCGAACTGCCAGGTTAAGTGGTGAAAATATTCTTAATTTAGGTACAATCAAACCAATGTCCTATATTGTTTTGCAGCCGCCTCTGTCCATTACTTCGCTTTTTCCTGGTACTCCGTCCTGTTCCTGCAAACTGCCATCTACTCAAAGTACCTCATGTACCCCCGCTTTGAAACATCAGAGCACGCCTTTGGTCTTCAAGTGGCTGGCTGAGTCAAGTCTTAACGGCCTGTGTTGCTTCCATACTCCTTCGACGTGCCTTATGTTCCAGTTGGCCAGTAAATAGGAGCTGTCCACTACAGTGCAATCAGTGTTTATGAAAGCACAGCGAAACCACCAGTGGGGCCATGTCTCCTCAAGGAAACGGAAAGGTTGCAAAGAGAGGAGAGAGATAAATGAAGTCTATATTAGAGCGTAACGATACATATAAAACTCTCACACACACCACACACACACACACACACACTTGGGCATGTGGTCGGGGGTTGCATCCTTCAAAAGAGTGCAGAGCTCCCCCCCCCCTCGGGACATTTGTTCTGATCCCATTGGCACGATGCAGGAAATGTCAGCCGGCCTCTCAAAGGGCAGCGATGAGTTCACTTTCACCTTTATATCTTCATTATATCCCCGACCCTCGCTTGCTTCGTCTTCCTCAAAAGGAGCAATAAGAGTCTTCAAAACTATTGTGAAACAGAGCTATGGACATTTGAACCTTTGACTGTCATATTAAAGCATTTGCTGTCCTTTGGGACTCGCAATCTGTTACTCGTTTCATAGTGTGTAGGTAACCCATGTTCTCTTGGCTTTCCTTAACGGTGGGGTAGGTACGTTTGAGAAAAACGGCTCGAATTTGAAAATACACAACCGGAGAAAATCTGCCACTTCCTCACAGAGCCCCTCCCCCAACACACACGGACGCACACATGACCAATGAGGGCACGAGATAAGTTTGTGCCCCGATGGAAGGCTGACAGGCAGGGAGGCCATCCAATCCGATTGGTTGTACTTTTTACAGTATTACGGCTTCTACAGATGACATTTTTTAATGGATTTTTTGTCAAAGCACTTCAGATATTCATTGCTATCGGGATGTTAAGAGCATTCCATGGAATATAAAAAAAAGTGTATCTCGAGACGGTTCTGAAACTTACCTACCCCACCTTTAAAGAAACGCATTTAAGTGAAGATATGTCTTTTTTGGCCCACAGCTCGTTGCTTATCATTGTTACAGTTTTTGTTATTTACGTGTTTGCCTATAGGGTGCAGTTATATTCCATGGACGCTCTTAACGTCCTGATAGCAATGAATACATTAATATGCTTTGACAATAAATACATAAATAAATATCATCTGTAGAAGCCGTGGCGCTGTAGAAAGCACACCATCATCTGAGCCGGCTAAAGTAACGGGATGGCCTCCCTGCCTGTCAGCCTTCCATCGGGGCACACACTTATCTCGTGCCCTCACTGGTCATGTGCGCGTTCGTGTGTGTTGGGGGAGGGGCTCTGTGAGGAAGTGGCAGATTTTCTCCGGTTGTGTATTTTCAAATTCCAGCGCACTCGAGCTGCTTTCTCCAAAATGTTCTACCCCGCCTTTAAGTCGACCTAAAGCAGCATATGTGTGCTGAAGTATCCCAATCTAAGACTGTATTTATATGTTATCAAGCCAGACTTTGTCACTCGTAAGATGTAACATCTCTGTTGATTGTTATATGTGAACAGTTGAGTTTATAAGTACTCAGTCTGACCCGGCGGTACCTCGAGGGAGTTTCTCTCCGACAATTGCAAGATTATATTTGTGACTTTCTTATTGTTTGGGATTAAAGCATCATAATAAAGAAAAATGCAACAAAGACTCAAACTAGTCGTATACAAGACATTTGCTTAATTACTTCTCCCACTAACTATACGAGCTGATGATAGAAATCATCCCGGGTAAGGCCAAATGATGCCATATGTTTCCTTCCTCCGCCGCAGCTTCATTGTGGAAATGTCTTTTTACGAGGGCCAAAGACAACATGGCTCCACGCGCTAACAAATGTTCAGCCTCCCCAAACCTGTGTCCCTTCAGTAATTAGTGTGATATCTTTTTACATTCACCGTCTAATGCAACAATGCAGCCGGCATGCAGCTCAGAGCGGGACTTCAAAGTCGGCTCGTTTTGCATTGAATGGAGCTAACGAGGTCCGCTGGGATCAGGGCCGGCGCAGCACTTGATTAGCGTGCGCAGGAGTCTCCCAGTGCGCTTTTTTTCTCCACCTGGAGCGGAGAGGAGCTCAACTGGACTCCGCAGACCACCGAGCTTTCTCTTCGGCTCATTAAAGAAAATGGTTTTTAATGGCTTGTGTCTTAAAATCGTTACCACTTCATCTGCTAATAGATTCCCTTTGAATGCGGGCTCCACACGGAGGCTTTCCATTGGTGCACGCTATCGTGTTTGTCATCAGTATGCACACACACTGCTTGATTTACCCAACGGATTTAAGTAGTGATTAGCCTGTGGTGTTGGCTGCAGTCTGCGTAGTACATGACAGAAAAACCAAAAGGATGCTAGCAGAGTCCTTGTCCCTTCTTCTTATCTCTTCTTCTTCCTCTTCTTCTTCTTCTTCTTCTTCTTCTTCTTCTTCTTCTTCTTCTCTTCTTCTTCTTCTTCTTCTTCTTCTTCTTCGGTGATCTGATTGGTTTACCTCGGGAGTGGTGATCTTGTTCCTTGAAGCCACCGCCCTCTGGGCAAAAGCAGACATGCCTTCTTCAGAAACTTCCCCGAGCTCATGGCAAGGGAAATGGGTCAGAAGCAGAATTTAATGAGTTCAGTCCAGGGAAGGTGCTGCTGTTGCCTGGAGGAGGTGGGGAGGATATTGAATAAAATATATATATTTTTAAAATGTGCTTTGTCATCCTGTCAGCTAGTTTAACTGTTTCTGGTGATTCTCGTCTACAGTTTAATACAGTACAGAATAAAGTAGCTGCGGTTTCCAATTTTTCTGTGAGGACACCTTAAGTCCAGCTTATTGACACTCCCCGGTATGTGGAATTGAACTGATTTGAATATTTAATTCATTATGCATGATTGCATGAACCATCAGAGCAGACTGGGCTCTGGTTTCAGACAGAGGGTGAAAAGAGGTGCTCCTCACCAGTAGAGGCACTACATACCAGTGACGAACCGTGTCTATCACAATCTGGACCTTCTCGCCACACCACACACACACACACACACACACACACACACACACACACCACACACACACACACACAACACACACACACACACACACACACACACCGTAACACTGTAATATTACAGATCAACAACACAGATACGATCTCATTTATTCATTTTATATAAAAAACATGATATAATTAATAATATTACCCCGAAGGCCCTGATGGTCCACCACGGCTACATACTAGCATGAACCTGCAATTAAGAATAATACGGCCCCTTTAACATCAAATAGTAATTAAGTTGAGCGACCTCCAGTCTCGAGTCCTTGTGGCAACGGCTTACCTGTTAGCGAATCTCTAATCTAGAGGTAAGAGAAGGACATGTCGGTGCGGATCCTAGATAGTTTGGAGAAGCTTTGGAAGTAAACACTAGCAGTGAACATGGCCGCCTGTGTCCATGTTCGCTCTGTGGCTGACACTGGCAGCCAGGGTTGGACCGGGCTTGAACCAGCATGAAAGTGTGGAAGCGTGCGGTGTGAAGCTGACACACAGCATGGAGCTCGGCCGACTGTCCCCGAATACTCACAGTCCGCTCGAGAGCAGGAGGCGGCTGCAGAAGCTTATCAGTGTCTCTCGTGTCGCCTGTACTCCTAGTGCACCGTCCGTTTCTGAGTCTGAATAAGCTTCTGTTCGCACTCACAGGACACACAGCGTCTTTTCCCCAGCTAGTATTTGAAAACCCATACAGGCTGCTTCTGTCTTTTGTAAATATTCATATTCATCGTTGCTTGTTATTGTCACGGAGCCTCATTAAACCTCGATTACGTATCATTTGGATCCCCATGGGAGCAGTGTGGGAGTTTGTTTTGGTTGTTTTTATAAACAAACGAAAATCGCTTCCTAATTATATTACATTGAGAAAAATCTTTGTTCATCACCGGGCGAAGTTAATTGGCGTGTTGTAAAGGAAATGGAAACAGATTACTGCAGAGAGACCTTCTGTTCCCCTGCAGACGGCGGGGAAGTTGGACGGCGTCCATGTTAACCTGCTGAGTGGAACAAATGTGCAGAAAGAGAGGTGGGGGGGGGGGGGGGGGGGGGGGGGGGTTAGCTACAGATACCATTACAGGACAAAAATCCAGTTTAAATTTAAATTAATTTTTACCTTATTCCAAATGTGTTGACAGCATTTGGTTTGTGACGGGGCTCAGAGCCTAAACCGCTCTGATGTACCGTAGGCAAGGCTATTTATATTTTATACCTTTCACACTTTCAACGCAAGGCAATTCAAAGTGCTTTACAAAAAATGAAAGACATTTACAGTCATTACTGTAAGATGGTAATGATTAATAGATACACATAATAAATATACAAAGATGACTTGCTCTTGATGCTTGGGTTAGTTTCATAGTAGTTAGATATATACGCAATATTGACATACACAGCTGTCATTACGTGGTTCAACATTGTATCCTATGAGCAGTTGGTAATATATTACTTGTCGGTACGGAGTAGTGTAACGCGCTACTTTTATAATTCAGTAATCACACTACAGTTACTAACATTGCCCCGACACGCGTTACTTTCGTACTTTCTAAAATCAGTCATAATCAACCTCAACAAACACCTGCAAAGAACACATGCTAAGGTGAAGCTAACGCACATAGCTGTTGTTTATTTATATCACACACGTAGTCTGTTCTTCTTCTCTGTTTTCTCCGGTTGTTGCCGTTTGAATGACGCATACACACTACCCTACCCCGCCTGCTGGTAAGGAGAGTTATGCCACTCACGCATGCGCAGTTCGTACGTGCTCGGCTGAAGTCTTTGCGGTGTCTGGTTCCAGTGCAACACATGACCAACATGCAGGAGAACACGCTGACGCACAGCCCGTCCACACAGCGGTGTGCGTTGAAGCTTACAACGCTTCTGCCCATTCAATTTTAATGGGGTGACATCACTTTTAGCCGAACTTCATTTTGGGAAGCGACGTGGAGCGCTGCTGGCGTTGCTCGCTTCAAAGTTGAGCAATGTTCAACTTTTGACGCCTCGATGGAGGCGTCAGCCAATGAATCCCGTTTATTGCAAATCTGCCAGTACAAGCGCTAGCCAATCAAACCGCGTGTATGCTGGGAGGGACTACGCAGGTCATTTCCTCCATTATAACGGTAGTGAATCACCCGGTCCTGTATGATCAGTCTCTGTTCATCTACCGGGATACAAACCGGAGGAGCGAGGCATGGAGGGAGGAGGCAGAGACAGGGGGTGAACTGGTAGGTTTTCGCCTGTTTGGGGATTTTATATCCAGTTCACTTCGTTTTAACGTTGCTATTGCTTTGTATGTCGGGGGCGGGAGATTCATGTGATTGGTTGTTGGTCGCAAAAAATCCCCAAGCTTCAGGTACGCCCACCGCCAAGCGTCAACGCACGCCGCTGTGTGGACGGGTCGTGAGCAGAGAGAGACTGAGCAAAATATACAGATAGCAGGAGACAGAGGACAGCCACGGTCAGATAGGAAAACATTCAGGATCTGGATCAGTCTTATGCGACTATGGAAACTGAACTAAAGAGAACATTTGAAACTTTAGCAGTCTGCGTGATCTGCCTGTAGGGAGGGGGGCCGGCCCTGCGAGTAAAGTAACGAGTAAAGTAACGAGTTACTTTATGTAGAGAGTAACGAAGTAGTGTAATATATTACTTTTTTTTAGTAACGACCCCATCTCTGCCTATGAGAAGTTAAAATTGCTACTAAGTGCTGACGAAACATGCACAGCATTTACTAAAAGCTGCATAAACAAAATGCTGCAAGAAGCTCAAATCAAAACAGAAACCGGGGGACACTAAAGAGTGACGCACACAGCTGGGAGACCAGGGACACTAAAGAGTGACGCACACGCTGGAGACCAGGGACACTAAAGAGTGACACATACAGCTGGGAGACCAGGGGACACTGAAGAGTGATGCACACAGCTGGCAGACCAGGGGACACTAAAGTGACGCACACCGCTGGGACGGAGCTCTTGGTGACGTTCAGGATTATAAAGCTGGACAACCGTCTCTGGAAACGTGTGTAAAGGAGGGGGGAGGGGTACTCATTTATGGAGAGGGAAAGGGTTCTTTTAAATCAGGTAGAGAGCAACACTGGGTAATCAAGGAGCCAACTACTAAGTTTAAAACACAATAATATATTCAGTAAAACATAAAACTTTACTAAGAAAACTCAAATCAGAGCCGTCTAAAATAATCTCAGTAAAAAGATAGTCTAAAACTATTTTAAAATACAATTAAATGCAGTTAAAATAATTCAAATGTTAAAAGTCTTTTCTCAAAACCAGAGTCTTTCCAGGGCTGCGAAGGTGCTCCGTCGACCCTGGACTGCCGTGTAGTGATGTTATGTATTGCGCCGAGGCTTCGGAGCGTGAGTCGAGTAATCCCCGAAGCTTTTTGTGAAGCTTGTATCGAGGCTTGTATCGTTTTGGGCCAGTGACGTCATCGATGACAAACGAAGCCTCGCTGCCTGTCGATACCACGTGACTGCTTCACGAAGCGATTCAGATCGGTTGAACCGCTGAACCACAACGCTCATAATACCCATGGATGTATAATAAGAACGATATTACCCCTCCTGTACCCGGGCCCGGGGACACGATGGAATCAAGAGAGCTCAGACCCTCACTCATATAGAGGTCGGAACATGTCATAAGTATAAATAGATACAAGCATAAATAAATGTAGGAATAAAAACATGAATAAATAAATGAATAAATATGCTCCAGTGTTTTCAGGGAGACTCAGCGTGTGTGCTGTGGCTCAGCTGGAAAGCAGTTGACTCATGACCGCAGGGTCCCTGGTTCAACGACTGAACAACACGTCTTTGTTGTTGTTTATAAAGCTACAGCTAAATGAGATAATGTAGTTAATAAATGTATTCTTTGATATGGTTTAGCCTTTCTCCGGCTACAACATGGTTACGTTTATGAATTTATAAGGAATATAAATCCCTCTTTGCAATGTGTACCAGCCTCCTTAGGATTTTCAATCACAATCATTCAACTGGAATAAAAACAATATTGTTAACATGAAAATATGATTTTATGTTCGTTGTTTAGAGTTATTCTAAGGCTTTACTCAATGGGAACTCGGTATGAGATAGAGCACACTGTTGAGATGTCCAATCTGCCTGTTTTACACACTTTGACCAGCAGGGGGTTTGTGTTCAGATGAAGCCCATGATGAAGCCTCATGAGATGAACCCTTTAGCGAACCAATCGGCTGGAAAGCTTCATAAGGCTTCATCTCGCCATCACTACTGCCGTGGTCTCTTAATCCCTTGGTTGCGCGTGCCTCTGCTGTCTCCTTCAGTTTCTCCCAGTCTGTCCTCTGCTGCTCTTCTCCTTCCATTTATAGGCAGGGCTGTTGGTGCAAATCGGCTCCAGGTGTGGTCACTCATTGTCAATCAGCATGGATAGCCAGCGCCAAATAGACTATCTATATGGCGCTGGGATAGGCCAATCCAAACATTTCAAAATAAAAGCATGGAAGTTAAAACCAGTTAAAAAGGCAAACACATTTCAGAGTAAAATCACCCAATAACAAGGTATAAAACACACACTTAAAACCATGCTATAATGAATCATTAAAATACATTGCTATGTGACATCTACCTAACATGTTTTTATGGTCTTATTTGAACAATGTGATCACATGACTCCTTCTGATGTTACTGCCGATCTGCTGTAAGCTAGCTAGCTAACGTGGCTAACCCTAGTCATTTCGGATATGGTTTCCGTTGTGTTTTTTGAGCTTCTTGCAGAATTTTGTTTATACAACGCTTTGAGCAGTGGCGGCTGGTGGAAAAATATTTTAGGGGGCTGTGGAAATGGAGACCAAACAATACTAGGGGGGTCCGGGGGATGCTCCAAAACAAAATTGAGAAAACCCCTTAAATTCTTCTTCTGGTGATGTTAGAGGGGACGGGGACGGGGACGGGGACAAATTCAGGCTTAGAAATATGAGAAGACTGATCAATACCTCCATAATCTTCAGTGTGGTTAGCTACAGTATGAATCTTCCAAAACTTCCGAACACCTTGTCCTGGACATCGTTTCTACAGCATAAGATGTGCAACAGAACAGTAGGCCCACACACCTGCAGAACACCGGGGCTTTGGGAACATTTGAAATTACTTAAAATGATTTAATTCCCATTTAACCTGTTAAGGGGCTTTTTTCCCACGAAACTGTGTCTCAGGGCTTCTTAAAATGTAATAAACTATTCATGTGTCCTGCTCATTTAACGGGAAGAAACTCAGCTAACTGGTGGTATGAACCATATTTACCGAAACAAGAAGCGTCTAAATGAGCCCTGAGCGAAAAAATGCTAACGCACTCTAGGTATAAATCAATCGATATACTTATTGGATATGCACAAACAAGCTTAGCTACCAGCTGAGATTCCACATATTCTAGAAATATAAGGATCATCACTGAGCGATCAGAACTCGAGACAGGGGAAGCAAATACAGACATCACACAACGTAGCTTTAGGTAGCACAACACGGAGATATGCTCACCTTTTGCTGAACGAGAAGAACGCGGCTGAAGGTTAATCCATAGGTTAATCCATCGGTCTGTCACTTTGAAAAAAGTATTGATAATCCATAATTCCATTTTTATGTTAAAAACGGAGTTCTCATTAGCTGCTAATGATATCTTCCAGTGTGTGACAGCTTCCTGTTTTGTCTCCTTGGATACGAGTCCAAACAACTCACAGACTGCACCGGGCGCTGACGTAGGCGCCCTGTGACCATCAGATTTGACGACGCTGATTGGCTGAAATTATGTTTTGGCGGCAGAGTTTAAAGACAGTAGGCTTGTTTGAGACAAGCGAGACCTGCGCAGCTGCGATCAACGTCTTGCTCGTGCGTTGCATGATGGTTAGTCATTTTGTCCGACTTGCTCTGGAGGCTCGCCTACATGAGATGTTGAAATCTCGCGGGACAAAGACGCCCGCAGCCTTGACGGCCCGTCCACACAGCGGCGTGCATTGAAGCTTCCAACGCTTCTGCCCATTCACTTTGAATGGGGTGACGTCACTTTTAGCCAAACTGCAATTTTGGGAAGCGACGCGGAGCGTTGCTGGCGTTGCTGGCGTTGCTCGCTTCAAAAGTTGAGCAATGTTCAACTTTGACGCCTCGACGGGAAGCGTCAGCCAATCGAATCATGTGCCAGTACGAGCTCTAGCCAATCAAAACCGCTGCTTGTGTGTCAGGGGCGGGAGATTCATGTGATTGGTGTTGGTCGAGTGTCAGACACGCCCGCCGCAAGCATCACGCACGCTGCAGTGTGGACGGGCCTTGAGAGTGAGGCGCGGCGAGGCGGTGCAGTTCCTCTCCACGGGCTGCGGAAGCGAAATGCTTGATGGGAAACGGCTCGCTGGTATCTCGAGCTGAGCGCTCATTGGTGGGTTTTACCGCGTGCTGCTGATGAAGCTCTCCCATTGGCTGGCAAAAGTTTCACGTCGCCACATCCATTCCCATTTTCATCGTTGTTCCACAATGTTTATCATCATGACATTAATATCTAATATTTGATACTATACTGCTTACCGTTTTCATACGTTATAATATCTTAGCATATTCATACACAACTGTTCATACTGCTCACAGGCTTGATATCTAGTGTATGTAATACACACTGTTTCATACTGCTCACAGGCTGATATCTAGTGTATTAATACACACTGTTCATACTGTCACAGGCTGATATCTAGTGTATTAATTACACACTGTTCATACTGCTCACCAGGCTGGATATCTAGTGTATTCATACACACTGTTCATACTGCTCGCAGGCTGATATCTAGTGTATTAATACACACTGTTTTATTCATCATGCAATTCATTCTATATGTTATTCTGTAGATTGTGTACATTACTTGCCTCCACTTCACTGCTTGTTGCACCTGGTTAATAAGCTTAACTAATGCATTTCGTTGTCTCAGTACCTGTAATAGTGCAATAACATAAAAGTTGAATCTAACTATCTTGAGCAGGAACTAATGTATTTACTTAGTACATATCTGACATTAACGATTAACACATGTGCATTCTTTAGAAATGCAAACCGAGTCAAGCCGACTCCGGAGGTGGCGGATGCACCTTCAAGCTGTTTGCAATCCGCCAAAAAACTGAGAGAAGAAGAAGAAGAAGAAGAAGAGAGAAGAAGCCGACTCTGAGGTTGCGTTCCGATAATCCAAAAATCAGCTCTAAATTCTAAACCCTATCGTCTATTCCTTGACCTCTGAGTGATAACGTCACGGGGTTAAGGGATAGTGGATAGGAGAATTCAAAAGGACTCTTAGGAGAAGAGACTAGCGGTTACTTTGAGAATCCGAATGCACTTTCACTATCGGACGTGTTTATGATGCGTCTGCTTGCTGTGGGGAAACCATGGAAACTACAGTTTTCTATACAGCGGACTACAACATGGATGTTCAATAAGAACGAGGGACTACTGTAAAACTCATCTAGAGACTCTGCACCGTGCTCTGAAGCTGCTGCTTTGCTTTTATGAACGTGGACAACAGAGAAACATATTCTTCAGGACCAAAGTTGGAATTGAAATAAAAAAGGAAAGTGAAACTTATGCTCGTCGCCTCTCCTCCCTCCGGTCCACATTAATACCAATGATCCCAATACGTATGATTGTATGAAATAAAGATCTTAAATTCAATTACAGAGTATTTATTATTAAACGTTAGTCCTGAACATCTATCACTGTGTATATCAACCATTCAAACATCTTTTAACAAGTTTGAACAAAACCCCACACAGCTCAGTAAAGACTGAAATGTTGACTTATTTGATAATTTCAGTAAAAACTAACGTTCATATTCTCTCTCTTGATTATAATACTGATGAACGTTCAAAACAAAGCACTTGGCAACCTTACAACCTATGTTTTAAAATGCTTAATAAGCACCGTAACTTTCATGATATCATTTCTCCGTCATAATCGGTTGTTTCCGTGAACGGCCGACTGTTGAGTGACGGCAAATGCTGCGGCTGCAAGGCATTGTGGGCAGCATTTTCTCCTCTCCTTTCGGTGAGGGAGGTCCAGTGGTTCCTAAGCTTAAAGGAGGTTATAAAGAAGTTTGAAACCTCCTTCCTTTCATTTAGATGAATTGAACGGCACTTAAACATGGCTGCCACTGAGGGACTTCCGGGTCATTTCACTTGGTTAGGAAGGTTCCTAAGCTAAACGGACTATTGGAACGCAGCCCGAGCTGTCCGACTTCAGGCGAGCTTTTTGAGACCTCCCCGGCTGCGATCGGCTAGTCTAGTCTACTTTCGAGGCGAGCCGCAACGCGTCTTCAAACAAGCCTAGTGAGTTGGCTTCTGCTGCACTTGCTGCACTCTCGTCAGCGCCCAGACGAGAGAGGGTAATGATACGCAGGAAACACACAATTTTTAACGAGATTTTATTGTAGATTATACATTTTACTGATACCAATTATATAATATTTACCTTGTTTTATTAAAAATAAAAATAAAAAATATTTTTTTTTAAATATATTTTTTTGTATGTGGGAAGAGGGGGGGGGGGGGGGGGCCCTAGCGCCCCTAGCGCCCCTAGCGCCTCTATGGGCCGGCCGCCACTGGCTTTGAGTAAAGTTGGTGAATGTTTTCTAAATTGTGCGCATGTTTCAGCGAAGATGTTTTTTTATTTGCATGTGTTCTGGCAGATTAGCTGCAGCAAGTTTCTCCTAATGGAAATGTGTTTGGTCGTTGTAGCTCGTTTGCACCTGCTGGCACTCGATGTTTCTCAAACACTAACATGTAAATACAACAACCATCTGATAAAGCATGTCACTTCAGTGATAGGGATAACCCTTTATATGTTGAATACTTAATACTTTAAAATGATTTTACAAGCAAATATGTTGTTTCACATGTTATTCAAACATTATATAAAAGCCTTTGTCAGGTAGCATTTGATCACCTGTCAAGGCAACAGGAGCTGTAGCTATTAACTCAATATAGTAGGACAGATTTATCACTTATATAATGGACATGTCACATCAATTTCAACACTCTTGCACTGGCTGCTCGTGTGTGTTTAGTATTGATTTCAACCCACAAAGCATGCTGGGATATCCTGTTGTTCTTTCCCTTTATCTTATTCTGTGAGAAGGAAAACCTGTGGTCCCAAAGTCCAGACGGAGTAGGCTGAGGCAGAGAAGAGACAGAAACTGCAGCATTGTGAGGAACTGCTGAGAAGTAGTTTCCCTCTCTGAAATCTGTTCTAAAGAATCTTGTCCTAGAAGGCGCATTAATCCTTGTTTTCCACAACACTGTCGCAAAGCATGCTGGAGCGACACCTGTTTCAACAGAAAATATGTGTACTTCTCTCATAAAAACAAAATCGAAAATGGTTTCTTCATAAAATGATAGTAAAAAGTACAACATTGAGAGTTTTGTCTATATCTGAACTGCCACAAGCAAGGATTACGTAATGTCCCAGCTAATTAGGCTGTGGCTCAGGTGGATAGTGTGCTGGACTTCGAATCAGGGGATGGGAAGTTCAAACCCCACTGCATGTCGTTGTGTCCCTGGGCAAGACAGATTGTCCACAGTACTGAATGTATGTAAGTCGCTTGGATAAAAGCGTCTAAGAAATGTCATGTAAATGTATTCGATGTTAAGTTACTATAGAAAATAATTATTGAGATAATCCCAATGTAACTACACAGGAACACGAAGCGTTGACTTTAAGTACATGTATTATGTCAACAGATTTCACATCACTGTATTAAAGTTAAAAGCAACAATATTACGTTTGAATGGGTTGAACTTAATATTATTGCCTTCAAACTGTTGACATTAATATTTCATTAAAGTCAACCTTTCAGTGTTTTCAGTGTATTTACGTGCTTCCTGTCCAAGCAAACGCAAGTGGATGCTAATCAGTTATGTTTGTATACATTACTAACAGCAGCGGCAATCTTTTACATAATAAGTTCTTATTATTATTATGACCCTTTTGAACATTAAAGCATGGACACATGTACAAGTAGGGCACACAATCCAAACAACAGAAGAAGGACCTTGTGTGTCCGCTTAGAGCAGTGTTCTCAAACTTTTTTCAATCATGTTCCCCCCTTTGAAACACATATTCAGCCACGTACCCCCTGATCAGCGCAAACACCAATTAGTTAGGGACAGAATGCCTATAAGAAGAGGTACAGTGCTGCTGCACCATCAGAGTCTGATTTATTAAAACACAAACATTGTAACTGAGAAACACTAAAATGCTACATTTCAAATGTTTACAATCCAAAGCCCAAAATACCTCTGTGACCTCATCCGTACCCAGACGACATCTACCCGCTCTCTCCGCTCCAGGCCACGCTCATCTTCTCTACATCCCCCGCACACGTCTCCGAACATGGGAGACAGAGCCTTCTGCTCGTTCGCCCCGCGCCTCTGGAACTCCCTCCCAGATCAGCTGAGATCTGCCCATTCCACCGAGGTCTTCAAAACCGGCTTAAGCCCTCTTCTTTCGGCAGGCCCTTTGAATAAACTTTGAGCACGGTACACCTGGAGTACTGCCATTTTTATCGCTATCTCCGACTTTTATTTTGTACTCTATTTTATATTTAATTTTTTGATTTCTTATTATTATTACAATTATTTGTTTAATCTCTCAAAGTGTATCAGTATCCCTTGTTGTGAAGCACTTCGAGATTTGTCTTGGCAGATGAGAAGCGCTATATAAATTAAATATATTATTATTATTATTATTATTATTATTATTATATATTATTATTATCACTAAATTCATGGCAACCCAATTTCAACATCATGCAAATAACACTAGACGACATTAGTTGCATTGAACTGATCTTTTTAATAAGTTGTACAATAGTGAGAAACATGGGCTCGAGCTTCACTGAGGACCTTTGTCCTTCTGACAGGGAGGCACCTGCAGTTATTACACTTCGCGTTTTGAAACATGTGTAACTCTGTTAATATAAAACCCACACTGCTCAAACTTCCTTACTTTTCCTAAAATTGGTATATTTATCTTTTTTTTTTTTCATTAACATAAAATAAATCTCACGTACCCCTGCAGTACTCAACGTACCCCTAGGGGTCCGCGTATCCCCCATTTGAGAACCACTGCTCTGAGTTCTGGATCATGTGCATGAGGCAGATAAAATATAACTTAAACCAACAACACACTGCAATGGAACATTGGAGAATATAGAAAACACAAGGCAACAGATGTATTCGTTTTTAAGCCTCACACATGAATAGCCTTGTGTGATTCATTAAATCATCTTTATTGTCTTTATTGGACTCAAATGGAAAACGGTCCAGCTGTTTGAATTGTATTTATTTCCTTTTGTTCGATTCAAGTTGATAAAAGACATATTGTATGATGTGTGAATGCAGCCTAAGTACAGCGAGGACATTAATAACAACCGACACAATTTCTAATTTATGGTTAGTAATATATAATAAAGCTATAGCAGCTATACCTCCTTCTCATAAAATCTGCACAGGGTTATATTGAAGTTGTCAGCGGAAAACAGATGGCTGATCTGAGACCATCCGTCAATAGTGGACACTTTTCCAGAGATTGCTCTTTACCTAAAGAGATCAATGTATTCTTAAATTCACATGTGTTCCCCCCCCGGTGAGTGCAGGAACACCAGCTTTCTCTGCTGCTGCTGTACGGTCATTACAGGTGGGGTAGCTACTTCACTTCAGAAACACTTGTTGTTATATCCCATGGAATGCTCTTAACGTCCTGATAACAATGAATATCTGAAGTGCTTTGACAATAATCCATAACAAAATGTCATCAGTGGAAGCCGTGGCGCTGGTAACAAGCACGACCAATCATCTGAGCCGGCTAAAGTAACTGGATGGCCTACCTGCCTGTCAGCCTTCCATCGGGGCACACACTGATCTCGTGCCCTCATTGGTCATGTGCGCGTTCGTGTGTGTTGGAGGAGGGGCTCTGATGCTACGTTCACACCGGACGCGATGCGAATATCGCTTCGCTCTAAACGCTCGAGTTTCACCGCGGCTGCCAGCTGTGTTTACTCGCATCATTCAAACAAGACGCGCTGGCTCGGGAGCTACAGCTACAACAAGATGAACATATTTTACCGTGATTAAATTGTAATACACGTTTCTAAATGATGAAGTAACAACACACTGATACCGGTTAGTAAAAACCATGAATTAATGCTTTGACAAGTCTGCAGACAGACTGCAGGCGAAAAAAACCTTTTTAAAATGCGTGTTGTCTAAATGGAGATCGGCTAAGCTAACGTTGTATATGCTCACTCCACACTCATAACAACGGCCTACAGACATAAATAAAGCAGCGACTGTATTCGCCATGACACAGGCAGTCTGTGGTTTGTACTTGTTTAACTTTTGTACAGTTTCTGAACAGATATGAGGAGCTGTGATCTCTGTGTGCTAACTGCTAACAGCTAACAGCTGATGTTTTCTGGTTTGAACGTCAGTGACGGCAGGCTGAGATCCTCACCGCTGATTGGCTTCCGCGAGAACGCGTCACGTGAATTTGACGCCCGAGTTGAACAAATTGAACTCTCGCGTTTGACGCGGCCCCCTTCAATCGCCACAATCGCGCCGCGTCCACCGCTTCGTGCGCGCCGTCGGAGCGAATTCGCGTCTGATCGCGTCTCTGCATTGACTTTACATGTAACGGTGTGAAAAGTAGCATAAGGAAGTCTGAAGGAAGGGCAGAAGCGGTTGTGTATTTCAAATTCTGGCGCACTCGAGCTGGTTTCTCCATTCTTACCTACCCCACCTTTAAGCTGAACCTAATATCTTTATTTAACATTCATATTATTGCAAGATGGAATATAAAGACTACATATTTGGTTATTATCCAAACAAAACTAAATTCAAAGATTCTAGTACTATGTGCACCTTCACTTATTTTTCTAAATAAATATCCCTACTTAATACATGTTATCTTTTGATTGCGTGTTCTAAACTTAACTACAATTTTTACATTTTGTTTAAGCCGTGGCGCTGTAGAAAGCACCATCTCGTGCCCTCGTTGGTCATGTGCGCGTTCGTGGTGTTGGAGGCATAGGTTGGAGGAGGGGCTCTGTGAGGAAGAGGCAGATTTTTCCGGTTGTGTATTTTCAAAGTCTAGCGCACTCAGCAGATCTCTCCAAAATTACCTGCCCCTCCTTTAAGCTTTGAGTTTCTACGGCTTTATTCCTCCAAAGAGTTGTTTCTGCAACACAGATTTGCTGCCGGGGACGTTGGTTATTAATAATAATAATAGTAACACAAATCATAAAGTACAGATCCCATTTATTCGTACAACTATAAAACACTATTACAATTAATTTAAATGAAATGTAACTATATTTTTATTTATATAACAAATATTTACTCATATCTGTGAATTTGTGAATTTAATGTTACAACTTTTGCTGGAATTAATAAAGCTTTATTTGATCTTATAAATATGAATCTAAAGGAAGGAAACTTTCTGGATCAAATATAAAGTAGAAATACAACTGAGTTTTGAACTTGCACTTTTACTTTATATATATAAAATCATAAAGTACAGATCCCATTTATTAGTACAACTATAATACACTATTACAATTAATTTAAATGAAATGTAACTATATTTTTAATTTATTTAACAAATATTTACTCATATCTGTGAATTTGCTAACAACTGTTGCTATTATTTTAATCTGAAAACGTCTGTTTTGGAATTAATAAAGCTTTATTTGATCTTATAAATATAAATCTAAAGGAAGGAAACTTTTTGGATCAAATATAAAGTAGAAATACAAACTGACTTTTGAACTTGCACTTTTACTTTATATATATATATACCTGCAAATATCAATGTGTTCATGAATTCAACATATATTCCCTCCCAGGTGAAATATATGTTTAGTGCATACATGTAGGACAGGGGGGTCAGACTCAAACACACAGTGGCCCAACATAAAAAATGGGTGCTAGTCGAGGGCCGGACTGTTTCAATGTTTATTGCAGAACTTATTGAAATGAATTTATTGCACATATTAAACCTGGAACTAACAAAGCGTAAATTATGGCCTATAAAAACAACATTAAATAATCAGCTGCATTCATTTCTCATGGCTCTATCTGCAGCTTCTCCTCAGTCATTTCTTATGATTACATTTTCCCACAGCTTCAACAAAACTATTCCCCTCAAAGAGAAAACCAAACATGTCCTGTTGTCGTGAGAGAAAAAGTGCAGAAGGAAGCATCCATTGAACTCAGGTTGCTGCTCTGAGATGCTAGCTCAGACACTTGGCGTCTCATCAGGGTGCAAGGTCATCAATGTTTGGGGTCCGGCTCTGAGCGGAGGAGACCCTCAGGATGGAGTGAAGGTGTGAGAGCAATATACCGGCGGGCCAGATCTAATAGTAATTAGAAATGATCCTGCGGGCCGAAATTAAATCCACCACGGGGCCGAATTTGGCCCCCGGGCCTCGAGTTTGACACATGTGGCCTAGGAGGATGAACAAAACCACCAGCTTTCCTTCTGCTGCTTTACGGACATTAAGCTTAAGTCCTCCAAAGGGTTGTTTCTGCAACACGCGGGGAGCGCTTGTGAAGAAGCAAGGAGCAGATTCTGGGCCCGGGGACGTTTGGCCTGGTCTGTCATGTTTGTGGAGGAAGAATGAAAGCTGGGGACATATGCTCGGCCCAGTTCAACCATATGCCCGTTCCGCTACGGCTGTTTCCCAACAAACTGCATCGCTTTAGCCCAACAAGTCTGTCTGGCAAGGCTGCTTGGAGCTGGATTCATGTGGACAGTCTCTGTGCCTGTGACAGAGACTGCGAGGCAGAGGTCAAAGAGAAACGTCACTTTATATTGGAATGACTGTTTTATTGTAATGATTTCAAACAGCTATGTAATTTAGCTCAGATTGAAGCATAAATACAATCATTAAAGATGTGATATATTAATACTTCATCAGTATATGTCTGTGCTTGTGAAGAGAGACTTTACTCTATATTTGAATTAACACTGTTTTATTGTAATGATTTCAAACTGCTATTTTGCTCAGATTGAAGCATACATACAATTATTTAAGATGTGATGTATTAATACTTTATTGTCAGATCAAGACTGGATTTATTCTTGCATGACAGCTGCTCCATTTGCAATATAAACAAGGGAACAAAAATGTAAAGACGACATATTCTGCTCATGTTCAGGTTCATATTGGTGTTTTTAGCCTCTGGGACTTGTCTCCATGCTTTAATGTTCTCATACTGCCTGTGCTGCAGCATCTCTTTTCACCCTCTGTCTGAAACCAGAGCCCAGTCCTGCTCTGATTGGTTAGCTCTGTTGTGATTGGTCAACCGCTTCGTGATGTCCCGCCCCTTAACCTATCACGTACAATGTGTTGGAACGCTAGCCAATAGAAACGCACGTGTCCCGGAAGTAAGCGAACGAGCTGAGGACCAAAAGGCAGAACACGGGAAACCAGGGATAGTCGGTACCCAGCTTTATTGAAGGCAAAGGGCTGGTGGGAGACAAAACGGCAGATAGTAGGCAAAGGGCTGGTCGGGGACAGGCGAGGGCTCCAGGAGAAAGCAGGATGGGAAGTCGCGGGTACAGACCGGGTCAGGGAGCAGGCGAGGCAGGCTGGTCGGGGACAGGCAGGGTCGAAACCGGGAGAGCAATCTGGAGGGCAATGCGGGAAAGACTGGCATGCTGCAAAGTACGATCTGGCACTGAGGTGAAAGTGAAGTGGGCCTAGATACTAATGGAGCTGATGGGTGTTGTAACAGAGTGAGAGAGAGACCGGTGTGTGACTACCAGGTGACTAAGGAATGTTAATGCAGAAGATAGGTGAGTGAGAAAGCAGACTGTGACAGTGTGAACACACATTTTACACAATTTACGCTTTTGGCAGACCATTTACATGCACTAAAAACGCACTACAAGAAAGGGAAAAACCCCAAAACGCACTGTATGGCCTCTTTAAAGCATGCTAAGATGGCAGAGGCACGTCCTCTTACACGTCCTCTTTAAATGGTTTTGAACATATCGACTTCAGCGATTGTTAGATTAACATGACCTTTATTCTGTAACTGACTAACGGACTTTTTCCTCGTAGTAATTTGCAGTTGGAGACATCCAGCCCACTTGAGGTTTATGCGACAGTATCTTCCAGCTTCCATCAACACAATGTCCTGATATCCAGGAGAGGCTCCAGCTGCAACCCAGTGAGCTGGCTGTCCTCCATTATTCAGAGTCTCTGGATCTGCGTCTCCAGAGGACCCGCAGGCAGAGCCTCTGCTCCCCGGACGGAAAGCAAGTCAATTCTGTCACTGAAGCACAATCATCTAGATCCTGTCAGGGTGACATTTCACACACACATATATATATATATATATACACTGTATATATATATGTGTACAGTATAGCATTTTGAACACATTGAGAAATAGACGTAAAAGTAAACATCTTTGCACCCACACTTTTTCTATATAGATCCAATTATAATAATATTAAAATAACAATAATAACACCAATATTATTGTTATTATTATTATGAATATGATTTAATTATTGTTTGTTTTAGTATTTATCACGTCTTTAAAGACCAAAGGACACTAACAATAAAAATAAAATATCAAAGCATAGATTACTACTTTAGGGCGGTGGTGGCGAAGTCGATAGGGACTTGGCTTGGCAACTGGAAGGTCACCAGTTCAAGTCCCGGAAAGACCAAGTGCTACCGAGGTGTCCCTGAGCAAGGCACCGTTCCCTACACTGCTCCCCGGGCGCCGTACATAATGGCAGCACACTGCTCCTAAACACTAGGATGGGTCAAATGCAGAGAAAACCGTTTCGTTACATACGTAGTACCTGTACAATTATAAATTGAATCTTCTTCTTCTGTAATATTGCTATTCATTTCAAATAAATGTAGCTTTATGTTCATTAATGTAACTAATGTATTAACAACTCTATGTTTCAACTATTTCTTTTGTATTTTGTATTTATACTACCTTCTATTTTATTATTATTTGTATTCTTGTTATCCTTGTGTGTACTCTATCTGTCTGAATCTGAATGTTGGGATGTATTCATTACATGTATATTCTAAATTTATTTGATCTATTACTATTATTATATGTATTTGTACGGCCTTGTGTTATCCTTTATTTAAATCTAGCGGTCATAAACTGAATTTCCATTTAAGGGATTATAAAGTTGTATCGTATATAAATCTGAATATACACACATGCAGTAAACCATTATAATATTTGAGTCCATGTACTGAAAGCTCTTTCCTTTTGAACCCTTCTCTTGGCAGCCTACAAATGCTTTTACATGCGAGGCTGAATCATTCCCCTCTCACATCCACATCCCACTATCAGTTAAAGCTGTTTTCTATCAAAATGCAACCCTGAAATTGAGTATGCATGAGCACTGCCCGGACTGCCAGGCACTTGGCAGGAATCCTTTTCATATTCTTAAGGGATGCTATTCTCCGAGTGTCCCATGGCTCTGTGCACAAATACACCCCCCCCTCTCACTTCCAGCCTTTGGCTTTCTGCTGCTGGATGCAATGCCCAGGGTGAAGCTGCGTCAGTGTGTTGTTCATGTGTTGGCCAGTAGGGGGGCACTGTGACTTTGTGTGATCTGTTGATTTCCGCCTGCAGTGAGAGTGGAGTGGCCTCAGCTAAATTATATCTGTCTTCTCCGGGAGCTTTCAAGGCTGGGAAAAGTCACTGTGTTTGCTGATGATAATGCAATTAATTAAAGAGCCAATCATTTTAGCCCAGCACGTCTGCATTTGATTGGACTTGTGACACTTTGCTGTGTGTCGTCGTGGCGTGTCTCCGCTCATCATCAACCAAACCGATTTAGTTTTCGGTGACTGACCCACCCAATGCAAATCATGTTTTTTTTGTTATTATCCATTTTGATTATGTACCGTGCTGCATAACAAGACAGAGGAGAACAAACAAAACCCTCCCGTTGTTGTTTCTCTGCGTGCTACTTTTAAATTCAGTTTCTCTTCCTCTTCGAGTGCATTGCTGAGGCTTAATGTCTGTGTGTTTACTGTAGCCAGGGGCAGCTCGAGACCCTGCTCCCCTGCCAGAAAAGACCTATGCTGCCATTAGATTTGCGGTGAGGTTGCACACGCAAAGCAAATAGATGAGCAGGACAAAGATAGGCAAAGAGGAAACATGTGGAGATGAAGGCAGGCAGGGACTCTAACCAGCGAGTATCTGAGGGAATGAATGAAGACAGTTTGGTCCCAGATCTCCTGTAATGCTTTAGCTTCTGCGCTCCATGTTTACAAGATGGATAGCATGACAAGGCTTTGGTAAAGGGAGGCGGTGCAAAGCATGTGTGCATATAACAGCATGAGTGTGTGAGTGTCCAAGGGATGGGGGCACTGGCGTGAGATCCAGTCAGTGTGAATTATCGCATGGCTTTCTGCATCTTCAGAAGAGACGGAGGAGAGGAAGAGTGAGGGATAATAAGACGGGAGGGAGGAAGGAGAAGTAGGGAAGAGTGAGGGATAATAAGACGGTCGGAATGAGAGGGAGGAAGGAGAAGTAATACAAATCGTACAGAAATGCTGCTGGCGGTTTCCTTTTCCTCTTTCTTCCAGCCAGGGGAAAAAGCATGTAAGGTACTCTTGCACAGACTAAAATATGAACTTGGTGTGTGCCTGATTTTTCTTCCGTTCGGTCCACAGGGACCTCGCTCACTCTCCACTGAAGCAAAGTGCAGGCAGTTTGTAAACCATACACAGTGAAGTATCCAGAAGGACCGAGTTTCAGTGTAAAACTATTTCTCTGACTGACTGATTATCCACAAACCAAAAATACACACTTTGGCTCACTGTATTCACGCTGAGAAATTACCATTTGTCTAAAAACAACATTGCTTATTTTCTTTGCTTGAAAATAAGCAAAATTGAACAACTAGAACGTCTAGACTTCTGTTTGTCCTGGTACAAATATGGATGATGAGTTGGGGGGGGGTGTAACAGCAGCTGTAGGCATTTAAGTGGAAGTATTGAATTCGTATTTTTGTTTGCGTCCGCCTTTGCAACACCAGCTTCTTCAGATGTGGCTGTGATTCGTCAATCAGGGATCATGGGGCTTGTTGCCCTGGCAACTCCAACGTCGGCTCATTTGTACCAAGTCTGTGAGAGGCCTCTTTTTTTCTGAGAGGGCACTTTCCATCAGCTTTGAATATTAACAGCTGGAGCAAAAATTGTCTTTGAGAGCGAATGTGCCTGTTGCACTTTTATTTTTTTAATAATGTGTTGTAGCAAACAAGAGGCTGGTGACACAAGGCCAACTAAACATAGGAGCATATATCCAGAGATTTTTTTAATAGGTTTTTTGATGTTCAACAAAACATTAAATCAGTTGCTCATTTCTTAGCTAAAATACTTTCATGAATTTCCCTTTGTGAGAAGAATAAAGGAGTTCTGAAATAGCTACTGTGGCTTTATTATCAGACACAGGCTAATGCTAACTAGCTGCCTAATAAAGCAAATGTTAGCACAATGCTAGATGAGTTGTTTGAAATAATGTCTAGCTATCAGCCATCACTTTAGCCCATTCAAAAATGGCAAACTGTTGCCAGCAGCTTTTATCAGACACAGGCTAATGCTAGCTAGCTACCTACCATAATAAAGCTAATGTTAGCACAATGCTAGATACGTCGTTCGGAATATTCTCTAGCTATCACTTTAGCCCATTAAAATGGCTACTGTTTGCTACTAGCTTTAATCAGATATGGGCTAAAGCTAGATAGCTACTAATAAAGCTAATGTAAACACAATGTTTGAGTTGGTGCAATTTCTATCTGATCGTTTTACCGGCTAAAATAGCAACTGTCGCTAGCAGATTAATCAGATGCCGGCTAATGCTAGCTAGCTTTCTAATACAGCAAATGTTAGCACAATGTAAGATGAGTGAGAGGGAAAGCCAGTTGACACTCTTATGTTTCAAGATATGTTACTTTAAAAAAGAAAATGCACTTTACACAAGACAAAGGCTAGCTGCATTCCCAAAGTTAGTTTATTTGAAAAATAAGGCTATTGTTTTGTTCCAAAAGTGGTTTAGCTTAGCCTGGATGAGGATATGTTTGGTGAACAAGACATCTTCACATCTCATGCAGTATGCCAACCCAGTCTCACGGCATTTCGTGTTATAGTCACAAAATGTAATCTATTGATTCGTGTTCACCAACACGATTCTCCCATTTTTTTTCCGTGTCACACAGAACGATTTTAAAAGCAATGTATTTATATTGGTAGTATGTTTTGTGCCTGCACCAAATAATAACAAATTAGAGGGGAAAAAAGATTTCAAAAATACAGATTTCAGTCTTCTCAGGCTCTGAGCCCCATTTATTTTCCTCGCAGGCGGCAAAAAAAGTCAGACATTATACAATTAAAAATAATAATCGTGGCTTGATATTGAGTAAGAAAATGTTTTTATGAACCACACAGCTTCCGGTCTTCCAAGACCCGACCGGACAAAAAGACGTGGTGCCAAGCCAAGCACTAGGCCCTGGGTAAATTAAGAGGCTGATCTGGGGCACTGTTGTCCACTTTCCCTGGTGCTAGAAACTCAAGTCAGGCATCCCTGGAATCTCTCAGAGAGCAGCTGATCAGAGGGGCCTTCTTTTTACTGAAACATGATGTTTCTATGTATATTTCCATTGAAAATGCTAACCGCTAGCCGCAAAGCTAGCATCGCAGCCACTGCTCCGTTTTCGAAGACTTTGCACACGTTATTCACAAACATTTCACACGCTAGGAGTATGGCAGTACTTTCATTCGCTTCGTCTTGATCTGTAGATGTGATTTGATGTGTCGTGTGTCCCCCAAAAATAACAATCAACAGACATAATTATGTAAATAACCCAATTTGTGTTCTGAAACGGAAAAGGATTTTACATTGTTTTTCGTTGCAGTGTCTTAAATGTAATTTAGGTTAACTTCCTGTTTGAAGTTGTTGCTATGGAAACAACATCACTGAGAAAAAAGTAATATCTTCTACATATAATAACGGACAAAGTAAAGTAAATGTTCGGAATTTGACCGTGTATGGTGGTCCTCTTGAGTTGCCGTACAGCCAATGGCGTATTTTTTTTACAAGTTTTTCACAAACATTTTCACACGCTAGGAGTATAGGAATACTTCAATTCGTCTGTAGATGTGATTTGCCCGCGAGCACCCCTGGGTAAATTACCGTACAGCCAATCACAATGCGTACAATGCGTGACGTCATTGGTAAGAGACGGCCCCCGAACACATATGGTACCCCGAACACATATGGTACACAGGCACGAAACACACTACCAATAGAAATACATTGCTTTTAAAATTGTTCTGTGTGACACGAAAAAAATGGGGAAAATCGTGTTGGTGAACACAAATCAATAGATTACATTTCGTGACTATAACACGAAATGCTGTGAGACTGGGTTGCATATACATCAGCACCAATGAACAGTTCCTGCACAGTGGGGTTAAACTACTTATATTAATTGCGAAAAGAGCTTTAAAGTACATTACATCAGGTACAAAATCCTCCATTTAATGCTCAGTAATATAAGCTATTTAGCTGGTATTGTTTGCAGCTAATTTACAATCAGTACAACACACTGATATTCATGTTACAATCGTATTAACAGCTCTTTGGTTAAACAAATGAAACTAAGTGGTACCTGTTGAAAGTCTTTTTTTTGTCATTATCCACTTTCCTTTTATGTGAACATTGAGAAGCAGCCAGTAATAGGAGGTATTGTTCAGTTTGGCTTTATCCATCTGATTTACCCTGAAATCGGTTTTGCACAAAAGCACAAATACCTTTTCCAATTGTGGCAATAACATGTTTACTATAACGTGTTGCATTAAAGGCGAGAAAACATTATTTACATAACATATTTCACTGAAAATACTTATTCAGGGACATTCAGGGGGATATATCATCACCTTGTGTTATGTTTGCAATGCAGATCGTTGACATTCGGTCTGGCAACTGATAGCTTTGTTCGTTATTCTCGCGTCCAGCAGAGAAGCTTTAAAAGTAAGGAGACCAATGGAGTCTCTGAGAAGGTTCAAATGGGTACTTTAATTAAAATGGCACGGTAATGATACAAGCAGAAGATGGTGTGTGTTCTCGAGAGCGAAGAAAAGAGAGCGAGAAACACACTTTCAGCTGTTAAATATCCTCTTCTGGCTCCTCTCCGTGGGCCCTCCACCTCTTTAATGTCCGCTGTTGCGCATAACAGAGGAGTCAGACATTGTACATTCAATATATAACTAAACACGCCTTTCCTCCTCATACTGTCTTACATGACTTTTCATTTATTGCATTTTAAACGTTGTAATCAATACTTTAAAAATACTGTAAATACTTCACGGCAGTTATCATTTCCGGTAGTTCCGGAAGTTGTCACATGCTACCCACGTCTGTAAACAAAACGTATTCAAATAAACTGTACCTTCATTTAATGTTCAGCAATAATAATATCTCGACGTCTATAGTTGTAGTGTTGAAATCAGTAGGTTTCGGTGTGCAACACTCCGTGTCATATCGCTACTAAATTTACCTTTATAGGAAATGGAATATTAGCCACATGCTAAATGCTAACCGGAGATGAAGGATTTTCAGAATAAAAGCTTGACAACTGGTTGTGCGCGAGAACTTCTGTTTTTTCAGTATAAAACAGCATTTAAACTGACGGTATGTTTAAACTAAATTATGCCGTCAAAACATTGATTTTAATTTCTAACACAACACAAGTTATTTAGTGCTACTTAGTCCACACATAAGAATGCATTTATTTCAACGGTATGTCTAGGTTTAAATCAGATCCAATCTTACCCTATATCAACAATCTAGTCATTAGTTTACAGATCAGAGAAGACAGATGTGAAAGACTGTTGATGCTCTAATTCAAACACTTCTGCGTAATTAAATTATCCAGCACTTTCAGGTAATTGAAGCTCTCGTTTTACCTTCAATTCTGATCTGACTACAACAGCAGGACAAACCCTTTAGCCATTTTTCTTTTGATAATTTCCTGATAAAAGCAATATACCGAATTTGTCCATTTCAATTACCGTGATTTTGTTTTAGGGGGAAATCATGTGGACTAATATGTCCTCTGGCAGCGTTGGTAATTTACTTTCTCGTCTTGGTTCACCGCAGCTTGAATGAACTCAGGAAGCAAGTACAAACTCAAATGTCCTGGTGATTATTATAGTTTGAAGCTAATGGGAAATCTTCAATTTCAAGGCTCTTTGTGTATGTCACTCTCCATTCAAATAAATACATGCATTTAGTGAGCCATTTGGAGAGAGTGTTTTATAATGTACTGATGGAGCAATATCATTTTGCAAAGGTGCATTTCGGCTTCGTTGTCAAGAGGAATTGGTGAAAAAAAACCTTAAATTAGCTCGGCTTTATCAGCTCAGCCAGTCGCTTGTGAATTGTCTGATAGGGCTGTGTGAAATTCAACAAATATTTGTACGACTTGCCTGGAATATGAAGTCTTAACAGGGATGACAATGGTCACACAGCGTGAATGTGTCTGTGAGGAAATGGTTGTGAAGTAAACAGTCGAATTAAGCTCGGCAGTAAAACATGATCGCAGCACTCTCATGTTTACAGTCTGTTCACTCGGGTGTAAAACGTGTTCTGATGTGGACATTTCAAATGTGAAGCCTAAAACACCTGCAGCACCGAACAGGCCTGAATATATGTAGATATAGATATAGATAGATGTTTACTATCAACCTATTGAGGTCTATCCAGTGCTGACGGTGTTGTCGGCTTCATACCAAGACAATGCATGATATAGTGGTTTATTGCTAAGTATCAGCGAATGCAAAGGAGGCTTTTGTTTCCTAAGCTGCTGTCACTAATGTACGGACATGGTGAAAGAATATCCTGTATACCATGGCACGTTTGCTGCAGCATAGGTGAGAAACACAGCTTTATGGTACACAGTGGGGAGCTGTGGACAGACCCGTTAATGTAGCTGAGGTCATTGTTCGTGTTGCTTGCTTTTGTTCCTTGCTGTTACGTGTTCATAGATACTATGAACATTCAAAGTTTTCTGCGGTTGATAACTGACAAATAAACTTGTGAAATGCTTTGGCTTTGTTTGCATCGCTTAGCTAACGCAGAAAGCCTGCCCAAATATGTGCTTTGGACTTGTTTGGATAGCACTTGTTTAAATTCCTCTGTAACTCAAACAGAAAGAGCTCTGCTCCAAGATTTTTCGATTTCATCAGTAAGTGACTTTTCAGCCAGAGAAAATAATATCCAATAACTCTGACAGAGAGGAGGACAACAGTTCTTCCAACAAGCTTGTTTACTGTATATCTGGAGAGGGAGCAGTGCTGGTCCACATTGTTAACAACACTGTGGCTTTGTCTGCGCTTCCAAACAACATCACGCCTTTTAGTTAGCTGGGGAAACTGAGAAGTGTAAGTGTACTTGCTCTCATTCCCAGGGTGTCAATCGGGCACGTGCTATCCTGAATGAAACAGGCAATGAGAAGTTATTTTATGTAATCTACCATATGAAAGACTAGCTTCGCCCCGTTGGGGTTTCTATCTGTTTGTGCTACTATATATTGTTTTTTTCACCATTACAACCAACTGGGATTCTTGCTCTCACATTTGATTTGATATGGATGAGCTTCACTGCCCTGTTGGACAGAGTGAGGAAGATGATCTGAGAAAAGTTACAAAAGTACAACACTCTCGAGCAGCAGCATCCAGAGTTGGCCAGCTGATCAGCTCAACCAAATTATATTAATTATCCTTGTTATGATAGTTGTGTCTGATTAATAGGTTCCTATCAAGCGAGGAACACCAACATGCAAAGCGTATGTGATGTAATGTGAACTGTTCTCATTGGAATCAGTTGAAAAAGGATTCTGGCGCTCGGCAAAAGGCGCTTTGTTGACACTAGCCCTAATAAATGCACTAATATAAATGTAATCAGTCTTGGACCCCAGAAAGATGTGAAGGGTTTTAGGTGATATCTAATTTAGAGCATTCTGATGCTTGGTCTCAATTTAAATGTGTCCCTTAGTACAGTGATTCTCAAATGGGGGTACGCGGACCCCTGGGGGTACGGTGGGGTACTGCAGGGGGTACGTGAAAATGTTATTAAAAAAAATGTCATGCATGATTACAAAAATAATCTTAGTACAATAAGTTAAATAGAAAACACAATTTTATATAAAATATTCCTAGAACCACCTCCTAGGGTCCTCATATAAACATGTCAAATGTGTGTATTGTATTTTATAGTTGTTCACAATATATAATTGTGTTCATTGGTTTGTTAAACAGATATTACTTTAGTTGAAAAATTTGTTTAATAAAAATGTTGTTGTGTTATTTTCTTTCATGCATGAAGATGAAAATATCCTTAGTTTGTTGTAGTACTGCACGAAGGAGTTAATAAATCACACACTGAGGGAACTATATTGTAATTATTTATATAGGCTTTTACGATCAAAAATATTCGGGGTCGGTCAGGGGATTCTTGGCTGAGAATTTTTTTTCAAAGGGGGTACATTACTGAAACAAGTTTGAGAAGCACTGCCTTAGTACACTGCCCTGTCGTGCAAGGTGAGTATGTGTGCAGTGTGTAAACTGTGACCGTGTAGTGTTACACAAATCGCACACGGCTGCTGTGCCCTCACAGGAAGTGACCATGTCCGCAGCTAGCTAGCTATCATTCTTAGTAGCACATCATGGAAGACTGCTCAATTAACCCAATACAATTAAGGTTGGTGTCTTTTTGACACTAGTGTAGTGGGACGTGTATCTAATGAAGAACAAATCCACTTTTATATATTATTTTATTTGTGTATTGCTGTGTTCAATCGGAGCAAACGAGCGATAACGGATGATGGCTAAGCTTCAGTGACGCAGCCAAGAGTCTGGGAAGTGAATAATGTTCCACACTCAACTTTTTGACTGTGATAAGAGCATCGTCCCAGTACCCACAGTGTGATACTTTTGCATTGGGACGCACTCAAAGACTATTTATATTGCGTAATTTGCCTTGTGTGATTTTATAGAGCATTGCCATGAAGCTATACTAGCTAACTAGCAAGCAACAGGAGGCAACACAACTAATGTGAGGGTGTCAAAGATCGATTGAGATGAATAAATAACGTGTCAGCACACACGTCATGGTGATCAGGGGCGACGGGTGCTGTAGGCAAGGGAAGGCTAAGCCTTCCCAAATTTTTTGTCACTGCATCCTTGTAAAATAAAAATATAATGTATAATTTCTGTGTCTTTGACATTAGCGCTGCTAGCCACCTGTGCCCTGTACTACGAAGCCAGTTCAACAGACCCTGGATATGTTTGAGTTATCTTAAAGGGGACCTATCATGCAAAATGCACCTTTGTACGTCTTTTATACATGATTATGTGTCCCCGGTGTTCCAGGGAACTCACCAAGTGTCAGAAAACACAACCCTCTCTATTTTCCTACTTCGCCAAATCTCTAAAAAAGGGGCTGCAACGGATCTGAAAAAAACGGATCCAGATTTCAACACTTTTCTACGTCACAAAGAGGTGCTCCGCTTATTGGTCAACTCTCCACCTACCAGGGGAATGAGCCACGGCCACGTGCATTGCCAAACCTCTCCTTCGCATATAGGCTATCGGCAGGCGAAATCAACCCCAGTCACATCTGTCTTTTTGCCGGCTCTTGCCAGGATGTCTAAGCCAGTTAAACGTTGTGCTGTTGACAAACTAATGCTAAACCCGGGATCAATACCAACCATCCGGGACCAGGCCAGTGAGGACACATCCAATTTTGAAGCTGTAAGTTTTTATTTAGCGGTGTTTTTCCTGATAAAGCTATCTCTAGCTTGTAGTATGTAGCATGTAGCTTCGCCGTATCAATGTCGCCTCAAACCCAAATAGTAATCTGTTAGGTGTTTATATGTTTTTGTAACATTTTATTTTGTACGCTCCGCAGTCTTTGCTTTGTCTTTTATTTAATTATCAGGCATTTGCTAACATGTTCAGACATACTGCCGTAATGGCGATCTGTGTGAAGGCTGTAAAGCCACGCCCTAGCCGATAACACAAGTATTTATTCTCCTATTTATTAGTATTTTGTATCCTCTACAATCATATTGAGTAAGTTATAATAACAAACGTAATCTTCTGTAGGCAAGTGCCGTTTTCTCCAGCGTTATATGTAAAAGCTTTTGTGATTGTAGTCTGTAAGAACGATCAGATATCATCGATTGTAAGCTACGCTACGCTAATGAGACATGCCGTTTTTTACAGCGTTATATGTAAAAGCTTTTGTGTGTTTACTTGTTTGCGCACATGAATATAAATGGGGGTGTGTTAGGATACAACACTGTGTATGTATGCGAGGGGGGACACACACCACGAGTAAAACTGAGCTAAAGCCCCGTGGTCTGTTGTTGTTGACAAGGCCTTACCTCTAGCAAAGGCTAATTAGTGGCTAGCACTCATTACAGTCAGTCTACTGAGCTCAGCCCCTCTCCAACACATCATCTGTATTGAGTCAGAAACACAGCATGCACGTTACGGTTCAAAACTAACTCAGATTGGAAAAGGCTAAGCAAAGAGCTTGCTAAATAGAGAGCTTTGCTAAATAGAGAGTTTTGCTAAATAGAGAGTTTTGCTAAATAGAGGGTTTTAGCCCCATCTTTTGGGATTTCAGACTATATTTATCCAAATAGTATTTTCTCATCCTGAATACTAAATTGAGATGATTTTGTTCTAACTATGTGTTCTTCTTTACAGGCCAGCACCTCACATACTTACTTATTAGTGACAATTTGTACATCCTTTGCTATTATTTACATTTTTTTTTCTCATGGCGGAAATGAAAGACTACCTGGCAGCCCTGCACTACAATGAAAACGCTGAGCGTGCACAAGCCACTACATCCACTGGAAACCCTCTGTATAAACTGCAGTTCCCAAAGGCCAGGAAGGGAGAATGCAGAGCAAAACCAGTAAAGACTGACCCCACATTCCGTTAGTGTTTAAAATCTTTATTATACAACTATTTACAAATATAAAATAAAAAAATTAGAAAGAACATTCAGTTTTTTACATGCATATACTAATCTAAACCACATTTTTTGTTGTGTTTTTTTAACATTGCACAGCCCTACGTGGCCAACTTGATGGACCTCATCTTCGACCAAGTCTTTGTGGACCCTGCACCATTATGAGCGACCTGACAGGGAGGAGGTCATCGCCGGGTATGCTACACGGTTCAATTTGGCTGCTGTCTGAACCCAACATCGACATTTCACGGATCAGGAAACTCCCTGCGTATCCTGAGGACAACGCAGGCCGGAATCACCACTCTGATCCTGCGTCCAAGGAAGCCCAGCACCAGCTCACAAAACTTCTGTAGGCTAGATACCTGTGACGCCTGAAATCATTAAAAAAAATATTTAGTGTCATTTATACAAAATACAAGTACATTTAGTTTTTTTTTATGGGTTCAAAGAACCGTTGATTTTGACAATAAAGTTCCGAGTTGATATCAAAATGTGTCGTGATTATTCATGTTTGGATGGGTAAAGAATATTCTGATTTCAAAAGCATAAGGTTGTGTGTGGACTTTTGTTGTCGTACACATGGGTGTGTTATGCCATTGCTGTGTAGTATATAATATAATAGTACATGTACAATGACAGAATGAAAGATTGCATAAAGCCATATACACCAGTATTTATTTCCATGAACAATATTAGCATTCGTTTTACAATTTCAGTCAAACAAACAAAACCACTCACTGCTCTATTTGCCTCAACTGTCGTCCACCATGTTCAGCTCTGTAAATATTCAACGCATTCTGCAGGGAGAACACATTTAGGCACACAGGCTCCAATCCAGGATGGTCCACCATACAGGTTACAGAGTCCTCAAGTTACTGCATCCGTCTTGACACATTGTGATAAACATATTGAATGACATGTGAAATGTATTTAAACAGACAACTTAGTAAAGCTGTCAAAAATGTTACCTGTGGTATCTCCATGCAGCACACATTCTCCGTTCAGAAGGCATCGTGGCGCAATTTGCACAAAGAAGTCAATAACTGAGCTTTTAAAAACACATGAAACTACACACATTGCTGACAACTGAGGTGTGTTGGAGTTATACTTTTTATCATCCTAAGTTATTCAACTTTCCAACGGTTGTTGCACGATGTTGGAAGAAAAGGACTGTAAACTATTAATAAACGCAATGAGGCCATTGTATATATGCTGAAAATATGAATGTCTCCCTTTATAAATATAAATATATATATATCGCTGTTTTTGCGTTACAAACTGTACACATTGCATTCTTGCTAATTAGCCAAAATATGAACGGAATAAGGAGCAAGCATCGTAACAGAGTAAAATAAATAGGGACAACAGCTTGTCAGCTAACCATTCAGAAACGTCCTGCTGCAACCGAGATGTTTGCACCTCCACCAAAACCTCCGCTGCTTCAGGGTCAGTTTCTGGATCAAATTGATAGTATGCTTGAACACATGCATTGCTCTGAGATGACATGTTTATTCGACACTCGTAATCACAGCAAGCATGGTAACGTGACTCTCGCCGGCTCATGCCTGCTCTTCTGCAGGGGGGCGTGGTCAGCTGCTGCTCAGAATTTCAAAGACGGGCTTGGAATAAAGCGAAAATGAGCGAAACGAGGCATGTCTAAAAAATGATCCGTTTGGTATTTTGAAAAATAAAATGTATAAATATACCTTATATAGGTATGGTCATACACTATATCATTTAAATATAGCATGATAGGTCTCCTTTAACTAACGCTAACAAACGAGATCTCGCTAAGCGGTCCTACGACGCTGGTTATCAACTCGGTAAATCAAGCCAGGGATTCTCTCTCCAGCTGAGAGCGTTCACGTGAAAGGGGCGGGGTTAGCAACATTTGACCAATCACAAACAGGGACAAGTCAGAGTCGTATCTGGGACAAGTGTACTGACAGCGCAGCGTCATACTTCATTAATGAAATGTAAACTAATATTAGACAAATATGAACTTTAAACATCCATGACTTAAACATATAATCCAGGATACAGCACAGAGTTGCACCTGCAAGGAGAATACAGAACAACTGTTAAAAAAAAGTGTTTGAAAGCGTACAACAGTTTTATGATATCACTGCCCCATCTAGACACGAGTGGATCTGACTTTAATTACATTTGAGTTGAGTGTTTCGTCAAGCTAATGTGTTGCTTAAAATAATACTCATGCATCCAGTAGTGACACCGTGAGTGTTGCACGGCCAGATACGGCTCAGCTGACTCAGATCAGGAGATATACGATACATTATGATATGATCGATGATCTGATTGATGATGTGATATGAATGATAAGTGCCTGGTGTGCGACACGTCGGCGTCTTCTCTGCATACGGCAGTTTAAACTGTATTTCCTTTCTCCTGTAAAATGACTTGATAGATTTAAACCCCGCACACTGAGCTCTGATTGGTCAGCAGGCGGTGCTTTCACTGAGTTGATCTCTTTTCTATAGACGCCGGAGGCAGGCAGCGTCAGGTAAACATTTTTATTTAGCCTTCCCAAACCTGAGCCTCGCCGCCGCCTATGATGGTGCTTCTGTTTTCTCTCAGGTTCCCCGTGACCTACCGAGAAACAGATCTGACCCTAAGACGGGATATTGGTCGCGGTGATGGATTGCAACTCTCCTGAAAACGGCAGGAGAATTGAATAGCTTGGTGTGAGTGCAGTTACTTTAACTTTCCGTGCTTCACAAATTGCAGTTGAAACGCTCGACTTAGCAGCTCGGGCTTGTATCTTTTACCTTTTGCAAAGACGTTGGCAGAAATGACGTGTAATTTCCCCCTCGTGAAGACAGCCTGAGTGACTTCAAGTCTGTCGGACAAAACCATTTTTTATAATGAAGAAAACTGGGCATCTCGCTAATCTAGTCCCTCTCCGAAGAGACTGCGCCGACGGTTTGCGTGCCGCCTCGTGAAGACGCTTCGAGATGACATAAGAAGTGGCTCCATTATAGATCTTTAAGTCAATGCAGCCCCAGCTCAGCCTTTGACAAACACAAATTGGCAAGCCATTTGGCGGCCCCCTTCTTCCCTCATTACGTATGTATTTATTTCAGCAGCTTCTATTTTCATGGTGTCTGCTCCTGTCAGAGGCTGTGCATTGGTGTGCATCAATAACAGGAACATTTCTGACTCGGTGCTGATAGCAATACAGCAACCAGCGGGAGGAAGATAGAGACCGAGAGAGACGAGGATAGAGAAAGAAAAAAAAAGCCAGACATGGACACAGACAGGGAGGCCAGAGGAGAAGTACTAATGCTGTCATCACGAGAGAATCCAAGTGGATTTCAAGGATTTTCAGCAGTTTTGAGAACTTTGAATGTAATCAAGCACATTTAGTCCGGCTAGTCGGAGAGTTGGGAGTTTTACTTATAATGTAATCTGTTACAATGACTAAGTTACCTTTGGAAAAATGTTATCAGTAATCTAAGAATCACAATGTAAAAGTAATGCCACCCGCTTACTTTCCATTACTTTTGGATAGGGATGTCCCGATCATCTTTTTTTGCTCCCGATCCGATTCCGATCATTTGATTTTGACAATTTGCTGATACCGATTTTTCCCGATCCGATCTTTATGCAATGCATTAAGAGAGAAAAAAGGTAACAGATAACGGCTGGTCATCCAACGCGATGAATTCAGCTATCTTGGCTGTTATTGTTTGGCCTTTTCACTGTTCTGGGGCAGTTTCTCTTTCCTTTTGAAAGTCTCTGAAAGTGTCGGTTGTTTCCGTGCCGTTACCCGAGTGGCCGCTGTGTACTCGTCGTGTTGTTGTTGGTGTTTGTTTCTCAGGTGGCGTGTTAGATTGGTCGTGTTGAACGTAGCTGTTCTTTCCACCACGCGGAACCTCTGCCTTGCAAACATTGCATCTGGCTGTTACACTGCCTTCGCTTTCAATTTTATAACACTTCCAAACTCCTGACATTTTCTCTGTCCCGACTCCCGAGTCACCAGCTGAACGTAGCCTCTCGTTAGCTTACTGCTACTATTAGACACTGCGCCCACTCTGTTGCCAGATTTCAGAGAAATAAGCAACCAGGTCTGAAAACAAGCCCAAAGGAAGCAACACATACATGATGTTGTGTAATTTTAAACCAAAACTAAGTCCTCAGGATGACTTTAAGACGTGAACATGGTCATTTTTGTTTTGTAACATTAAATTAAATTAAAAAAATGTATATTCAAATTTAAAAAAAAAAAAAAAATCCCGATCCCCGATTTTTTTCTCCCAATTCCGATCTTTTGAAAATCACGTGATCGGCTCCGACCCCCGATCAAGTGATCGGATCGGGACATCTCTGGATTACCTGAATATCAAATGCAATGCATGTGAATCCAAAAGGAACATCAATTAGATGTTTTTATGAGAAGACAACGGAACAATGTCGCCTTAGAAACGATGAAACCAAGATATTTAGGATCGACGTTTCTTGTATTTATAGGAAAACCTGCCTTTCATGAAGCAGATTTAGGCAGTAGACTAACACTGAAACACATGAGCACATACTACAGTTTAATACACACAGTTAAACACACACACACTATTTCATGAACATTGAGGTTCACCTGCTGAATTAAAAACAGAACAAATGAAGCAAAGAAAGTGAAAACCATGAAGCAGATTCAGGCAGTAGGCGTATAGATTCACACTTAAAGTATTATCCGACAGAACAGCTGACAGAGAAGAGAGCTAGTAATCCCAATCTGTTTAGAAATGAAACAGTTATCTATTTGTTTATCTAACTGTAAGGAAATGCAGTTTCCTTTTTTCCCGTTACTTTTACTTCCACTACATTTAACTCACATAACAGCATTGCTCCACAGCCGTATTGGTTTCTACACATCATGCTTGTTTGACAAAGCAATACCCATGTTTCCTGCATAAGTACGTCTATACATCCATACAGCATAGCAGCCATGCCAATGTTCTAATCACTGCTGAAAAGCCATTTCCAGTCAGGCGGAGGGGGTTTACACAAAGTGGGAAGCACAGCCGGGAGAAACATTTGAAATAAAACCAGAGTTTCCAGATTAAAGCGCTGACTTTGAGCTTTGATTCCAGCTGTGATTCGAGGGTAAGCAGAACAAATTACAGCTCTGCCACTGTTGAAAGTATTATGCATGTGATCAGATACATCACATTGGTTAGCATTAACTCTCATTGGATGCTTTGGGGACTTGAACTTGGCAGAAGCAGCGACTTTACTTTAAATTTGAAGAAATGTTTCTTTTGTTTAAAAAAGATTATTATTGCTCATTGCTCCATTTGTAGTATTTTTGTTTATTTGGATTGTTTCCTGTGTCTTTGTCATTAAATCACAGCCTGGCAGTGTTCCCAGAAACGCAAGAGGATGCCAAGTCGTCCAAAGTGAGGAACTTATCGAACGTTTTGCTGTGAAAATCCCGTTGAAGAATACAAAACAGGCGAGGCAGGAGAGGACTCTTTAAAGTAGAGACACTACATACTGAGATACACCTGAACATCAGCAGGAGAGGACTCTTTAAAGTAGAGACACTACATACTGATATACACCTGAACATCAGCAGGAGAGGACTCTTTAAAGTAGAGACACTACACACTGATATACACCTGAACATCAGCAGGAGAGGACTCTTTAAAGTAGAGACACTACATACTGATATACACCTGAACATCAGCAGGAGAGGACTCTTTAAAGTAGAGACACTACATTCTGATATACACCTGAACATCAGCAGGAGAGGACTCTTTAAAGTAGAGACACTACATACTGATATACACCTGAACATCAGCAGGAGAGGACTCTTTAAAGTAGAGACACTACATACTGATATACACCTGAACATCAGCAGGAGAGGACTCTTTAAAGTAGAGACACTACATACTGATATACACCTGAACATCAGCAGGAGAGGACTCTTTAAAGTAGAGACACTACACACTGATATACACCTGAACATCAGCAGGAGAGGACTCTTTAAAGTAGAGACACTACATACTGATATACACCTGAACATCAGCAGGAGAGGACTCTTTAAAGTAGAGACACTACATACTGATATGCACCAGAACATCAGCAGGAGAGGACTCTTTAAAGTAGAGACACGACATACTGATATACACCTGAACATCAGCAGGAGAGGACTCTTTAAAGTAGAGACACTACATACTGATATACACCTGAACATCAGCAGGAGAGGACTCTTTAAAGTAGAGACACTACATACTGATATGCACCAGAACATCAGCAGGAGAGGACTCTTTAAAGTAGAGACACGACATACTGATATACACCTGAACATCAGCAGGAGAGGACTCTTTAAAGTAGAGACACTACATACTGATATGCACCAGAACATCAGCAGGAGAGGACTCTTTAAAGTAGAGACACTACATACTGATATACACCTGAACATCAGCAGGAGAGGACTCTTTAAAGTAGAGACACTACATACTGATATACACCTGGGGCCTCATTTATAAAGGGATATATGATCAAAAAATGGCGTACGCCAGTTTCTACGCAATGTTTCCGATTTATAAAATTATCACTTGACGGGAAAACGTGCGGTCCTCCACGCAAACTCTAACCATGCGTACGCACTAAGCACAAAAACCGGGGAGACGAGAAACTGCGACACCGTTGGCAGAAGGAAGAATGGAGAGAAATATGTGGAAATAATACCATAAATAAAATGTTACCTCTCATTTATCATTTGAATAATTCATTCTCAAACATTGATTAAAGCCAATCTTAAAATGATTAAACAAACACCTGTTAGAGACTCCTCAGTGCACACAAAAACATAACTTGGAGAAATAAATAAATACGGATATGTTTTTGAAAACCACCTCGAATATGTTGTGTTAATGTTATGAAATGTATTCTCATAAATGATGCGGAAAGCAGGAGGACAGAATCACGTCTAAACTGACGCCGTTTTGCGTTTCTATAGGTTGTAGATACGAGCATGGTTTTATATACTCTCACATTTAATCGTGTTTTATGCCGTTTGCTAAGACTTGATAAGTCAGGAGGTGTGGAAGCTAAGAACACCATATGTGGTAAATTGTACAGCTAATATAACACAACACATTAGTTGTATTTCCTTTAACTGGTGGATATAGAGTTGCTGCGGGGGGGGGGGGGGGGTTTGTCACATATGACAAACATCATATGTGTAGTTCGTGGCACAATTCAAACGGGATCAAAAGATACGTTTTCTCTCTCCATTGAATTCAATGTAAATGTTTCGCTTCCGGGGTCCCATGGGCCGGAAGTAGATGGGCGTGACTTCGCCTCTCTATAGTCAAATATGGGCGTTACCTGAAGCCCGCAAAAGCTGCACCGCATTTCGAGTCGGTTGTGATTTATAAAGGGAAACCGGCGTAGGAAGTGCCGTACGCACTTTCCTCGCGGGTACGCAATGTTTGGTGAATCGGAAAATGACGGGACATTTCTGTACCTATTTTTAGGATTTCTACTCCGTAAGCAACCTTCCCACGTGAATCCTCCGCACGGCGTTATAAACGAGGCCCTGGACATGAACAGAATATGTCCTTTTTAATGTATCCTTCCTTTGTGGTCACTGTAACTGAGTTTTGGTGATATTTCTCCGGTCCCATGGCTAAACTAATCCTGGCCTCGGCTTTGTGTTTTTAAATAATGCCGTCGGTTTATCTTCATTTGTGTTCAACTCCCAGCAAATACTGCGACGTATCAAAGAAAGAGCTTTTTCTCTAAGTAATCACTTGCAAGACAAATGGCTGGCATGGAGACACATCTTACATCCCTGTCTAATTAATGGCTCCCTTCTTCCCCTCCTGTAATAATTCACGATGAAGGACAATAAATAATGGTGCTGCCGAGGCGCAGGGTTTCGTCTGAAGGAGGAAGGATTCAATTAGACGTAAGGCTTTGAGCCCAGATTTACCTGCATTTCTTGCATTCATCTCAATATGTTGTTTCTTAACGTCAGGTGTTTACTGTCAGACAATGTACTGTTGCAAAAAGCTGCTGTCTTTATACGAAGACACTTTCAGTCCTTTCTTCTTTTATTCCAACTTACAAAAACCTTAGCAGAGAAAAGCGAAGATGCACCAGAGTTAGAAAGCATATTGAAAACGATATATAAAGTAAACCCTGGAGAGCAGCGGAAATATGGATGCAGAGCGAGGAGATACATTAATGAAGACAGTTAGTGGGCGTTGTGTTTACTCTCAGAGTGTGTGTGTGGGTTTGACGGAAAGTAAAGGTTGAGGAGTGACAGGTGAGCTCGTGCTTATATATTTATTTACAAGGGGAAGTTCAAAATGAATCAAAACACTGCTACTCGATGAATATTAATCTGTAGTACAGATATGGAATGACCGAGCAACACAGACTGCTGTAGTCTCAATAATATGTTATGTAAAACAAATGATAGTAAAATCTGTGATGCATTCATTTAACATTATTTATATGGTAAACATGTTTCTATAGAAGTGTCTGATGTCCAAACAAATGTATAAACACTGTCCACAATCACAAATAAACGGTTACTCGATCCTCATACTCGCAACTCGGGACCTTTAACATCAAGTCAAGTGGAGTTTTGACGGGTCCTTCTTTGGGCATGTCATAGTTTTTGGGTTGAAAAAAGGTGGTTTAAGTGTAAGCCTCCCCTTCCTATGCTGAAATGTTCTCAGCGTCACAAAGCCATCCTCACATCATGATTGTGACAACCCTGTGGTTGTCCACCAGTGGTGGCTGCTGTAACCTGTGTGTTTCCTTGTAATCAGCAGTGATGGGACCCTCCTGCGGCGCTGATTCCAGGATATAAGAGGGCTGCAGAACAGGCTCTCGCTCCGACCACGGATAAGCGGGAGAAGATGGATGGATGGACATGGTAACGCCGTCAATAGCCACTTTAATGATACGAATGGACGGTAGTCCCGGACGTCGTTATGAAGGATTTTCAGAATAAAAGCTTGGTCTTGAGAACTTCCGGTTTTTTCCAGAATAAAATAGCATTTCAACTGACGGTATGTTTAAGGTACATTATGCCATAAAACATTGATTTTAATTTCTAACAACACACAAAACTTTGTATGGCATACTTTAATGTGTTTTACGTTTTTAGGATGTACGATACATATTTAACCTTTTTTGCTATAAATATACAACAATACAATCAATTCAAATGTAGCATATCAGACGCCTTTCAAATAAATGCTTTACTTAGGCGCGTTCACACCGGAGTATTTTTCCCCGTGCTTTTCCCGTTTAGAGAACTTAGTGCCGGGAACTTTTACCACCATTTCAGTGCCGTAGAGAGGTGGGACTATCCTGGGGAGAAAAAAAGTACCAATTTCGATTGGCTGGGCGAATTGCAAACTACGCCCCGTAAAACTCTGAAAGGTTTTGTGAAGCCACCATTGTATTTGCTCCCTGTCACTACCCAATCCGTCCCCCTGCCCGATCGGTACTGCGCATGTGCGAGATGGTCCGGAAGTCCGGACGGCAACCCAAGATGGACACTTGACACAGTGGCTTTTAGCAAAGCTCAAAAAGAAAAAACCGAGAGAGATGAGTTATTGTTAATACAACGTGACTTCACTATTATTTAACAACTCTTTTTATTGGGTTCTTTTATTTGGGATTAACTACATTGTCAGAATAAGTGAGAAATGGATTTAACTTCTGTTAGACAGCCATATGCCATACATGTTTGCATACATTCACAGTAAATATGTATTCAGTATGATAGCTGTCTAACAGAAGTTAAATCCATTTCTCACTTATTCTGACAACGTACTTAACCCCAATAAAATAACTTATCTCTCTCGAGTTTTATTTTCAGCTTCACTGTGTCAACTGTCCTTCCTGAGTTGCCGTCCGGACTTGTCCAATATGGCAGACCATCTCGCACATGCGCATGCGCAGTACCGATCGGGCAGGGGGACGGATCGCTGTAGTGACACTCCCATTAGCATTATTAGCATTAGCATTAGCCCAGCACACCAACGGAGAGAGAATAACTTATGGCAACACAAAAAAAAACATGGCCAGTCACGAAGCCAGTCCTCAACTCCGCGGACTTCCGGCCGGGGACTTCGGGTGGCAGTATACGCCGTGAAGTGGTTTGCGGCCTGCCAGTAAACACAAAGCAGAAGAAGAAGTGACGTCAGCAGCTTCATAAGTAATTTAAGTAATCTTCCCTCAGGGAATTTATTCCGGTGTGAACGTGATCTGTACTTAGTTCCATGGGGGCACTAAGTGCGGCAAAGTACTTGGTGTGAAAGCGGCTATTTACTCTAAACACGTGGTGCAGTGCTCTGGCGTCCATCATACAAAGAACAAATGTCTGTCCTTCTTGAGTAATCCTTTCCCCCGGACACATGACGTACAGGAAGCTGCTGAAGTATTTGCAGAAAGCCAACGAATGAAGAGTGGGAATGACTAAATGTCATTAAAAGTGAGCTCTGGGTTTCACACACAGCCTGCGAGCTAATGAGGAGGGTCGCCTGATATCTTCTTCCTCTCTGTGTTCAAAGTGCCGCCTCCTCCTCCTCCTCACCTCTCACCTTCTCTGAAGCCAATTAGGACGGAAAACAAGGTTAATATTTCATGTGTCTTCCCTGAGAGGAATCCCAACCATGTGCGGACTTCCTGAGGAGGTGGTATTCAGGGAGGGGTTTACTTGTGTATTGTTATTGATGTATTCACCCGGGGGAGTTGGGCTTTGTGGCTGCTGCTGCATTTTAGAATACTATAAAAGATAAATAAAGACAAATGTATGAATTATTTCCGTTGACAGAACGTTTTCAACCAAGAATGTGTATTAAAATAAAGATAATGTTGTGGTCACATGACATAACAGAAGAAGGTAAAGTAAAATGTTCAATTAGTCAATTTGCAATAAATGTAATATAAAGTTATGTGAACACGAGATAACAAATCATGGTTTCATGGATCATAATATTAACAATTATGTATCATTTCTTTTTTAAGATAAAGTTGACATTTTGATCAAAGGAATACTTCAATCGAATTTTTTTAAGTAATTACAATTATTGTTATTATTATTTTTGTAGTTATCATCTTTTTTAATATTATTATTATTATACTATATATTTGTATTTATTTTATTTTATTTATTTTTTTTATTTATTATATATTCCACCCCCCCTCTCAATATTGCATCCCTACCCTCCAGTTTACATCACCTCATGTCTGCCTCTCACCTGCTGCTCTAACACACCTCTCATCCTCCCATTATATTCCATTAAAGCCAGTAGTATCTTCACAACAACCAGCGAGACACAAATCACGGCGGCCCATCTGCTCGTCATCATCACTGTTCTTCATCATCACTGCTCTTCATCATCACTGCTCTTCATCATCACTGCTCTTCATCATCACTGCTCGCCTCGCGTTAAAAGAGACGTTCTGAGAGCAAATAGTTCCCATGGTGAAATACAAGGGAGCTTTTCTGAAAGCCTGTGAACCCATCCACACTGTGTGTGTGTGTGTGTGTGTGTGTGTGGTGTGTGTGTGTGTGCTATGTGCGTGCGTGCGTGTGTGTGTGTTGTGTGCGTGTGGCCTAGCATTACTATACTTGTGGGGACCTAAATCTGTCTACACAGTCACGTGTGGGGACTCACTCCCTTATGGGGGACAAATTGGAGGTCCCCCCCATAAGGGGGATCATTTAATTTAGGGTGAAGACTTGGTTAGGGTTAGGCATGTGTTGGTTATGGTTAAGGTTAGGATAAGTCTCCAGGAAATGTATTGTAAGTCAATGTAATGTCCCCTGAAGTGATGTATACATGGTATGTGTGTGTGTGTGCGTGTGTTGTGTGTGTGTGTGGGTGTGTGTGGTGTGTGTGCTATAGACTGAAGCACTGAGCCGTAAAACACCATGTAGCTGCAGGGCAGCGTGATTGAAACTAAACAGAAAAAACAAAAGCGTTCAATGTGAATTTCTCCTCATTTAAATCATGTTCACTCTGATACGACTACAGTGGCAGCTGCTTCATAGCTCACAGAAACACATAGGTTTATATTAACATAACATGTTAAAGTAAAATACAATACATATTTAAATTAACATAGGAAGTTAAAGTGAAAATATGCAATACAATGATAAAATAAAATACAAAGTAAAATGTTCCAAGACAGATTAAATAAAAAGTAAAGTAACATCTGTAATAAAAGAAACCATTAATTAGATATTCATATTAATAATACATTAGAAGTTAAAGTAAAAATGTGCAATAAAGACGCATTATTTTTATAAACAACAAGATAAAGCAATAATGTCAATTCCAAGAAGAAGAAGAAAGATAATAATATTCATTGCAAACATCAGACATGTAAGTAACAATGTGAAATAAAACAAATTGAGAAAATTAACATATTTATTTGAATACACAAAATACTATGTACCAATGTTCAATAAAAAGAAACAATGAAGACATATTTAAACATAAATACAATAACATAATACAAACATAATAATTTAAAGTAAGAAGTGCAATACAAAAATACAATAAAATCAATCAATAAAAAAACGACATGACAAGTTAAAGTAATAATTCATTTTTTAGAAAACTCCCCAATGATTCTGAGCAGCGCTTCTTTTCTCTGCATTGTGATCTCTGCTCCTCCTTCCTCCACAAAGAGCTTCAAAACTGTCTGCTCACCGCGGCCTCTGGAGGTGCTGTGTTCGCTGCAGATATCAGACGCTGATAATGTGACACGAGCTCGCTGTAAATGTCCCGATAGCACAGGGACCGCAGCTTGCTACGGTCAGTCTGGGACCAACGTTAACTGCAGCAGAAACAACATGGCTGTTCAGGACGGTAATGACATTGTCTTTAGGAGACAGCGTTGCCATAATACATTCTGACGAAAAATACAAATTTATTAGTGAATACAAATAAAATAAAAGAAGCCTCCCGCTGAGTTACTACAAGCTATAAAGTAGATTTAAAAACGTTTTTATAGAATAAAAGCTCCACTGCGGGAGGCATCTGCCGCTGCTCAACGGGAGTTGCCACAAGATGCCAACTCCCGTTGAGCAGCGGCAGATGCCTCGGCAAGTTGTGCATCGGTGTGGCAGATGCCGGAAGTACTTGCCACAGATACCACGGAGTAGTGGCTTCGTTTACGTTAGCTAGCTAGCTAGCTTACAGCAGATCTGCAGTGACATCAGAGCAGTCATGTGATCACATTGTTCAAATAAGCCCATATAACATTTTATGTACATTTCCAACAACAGAGGAACAGTTGTTCAACTTGGACACTGTGTTGCGTCCACTTTTTAGTTGTCCCCTGCTTTCCGTTGTTTTGAGCTTCTTGTGCAACATGTTGTATTTGCAGCGTTTCGTTTATGCAGCGCTTTTAGTAAAAGCTGAGCATGTTTTCCTCAAGGTGCCGAAGTGTTTTGAATGTTTTTTGGCAAATTTGTATTTAGTTATTTTATATCGTTGGCCGTTGTACGTATGTGCTCTGTCGGCCACCGTAGCATATTCGAACAAAGCTGAATGAAGAAAACAGCAAACATGTCTCCCCACTAAAGCTGTTCTTCTTTGAACTGAAACAACAAGATGGACACTCACTTCCTGAGACGTCATCTCTCACGTCTCTATTGTTACACTAGCATTCAATATTAATGTATCAAAGCTCATTCAAACAGTTATAAACGTGCAGAAGAATTGCCGACATCGGATCAGTAACTCTTTATTTGACTCTTATTAGACACCTCCTCTGTCTTTTAAGTAATACATCGCCTCAGACATGAGCCACAATTTAAATAAAAACAACTTCTCTGGCAGTTTTTCTCATTTCTTCTCTCACTGATTTGTTCTCACTTTGTTCCTTTCCCCTCTGCATGCATCTATTTTCATTTTCCTATTGTCATTCTCCTCACGATCCACATCTCAGCGTCCTCATGTTCACTCGGCTCTCTTCAGCTCTCCTTCGTCTCCATCTTCCCTTCGGGGCTGAAGTGGACCCAACAGGTACATCCATCAGCGATCAGGTCTTTCACCTGGATTCACCTGAGAGGCCCGATAGCTGCGCCTAGTGCTGCGTACCGGTTACGCCGAACCGGTACTGGACTTGTAAAAAGTTTTGGTTCAAGTCCGGTTTAAAACGGAACGTCGGGAACCGGTACTTGGACTCGCAAAAAAACTAGCACTTACGTATATTCTGGTGTCTGTGGTTATTTAAACATTCCCTGATGAACGTTATTCAGCGTCAATAAATGAGTGCTAATCCCAGTGTGCTCAGTGTACAACATCACATGTCATTTTCACCTTCGATTCACGGTTTTGAAAACGTAGCATTTCGCCACATGCTAATGCTAACCGGAAGTGAAGAATTTTCAGAATAAAAGTATAAGTTAATAGTGTGAACTTCCGGTTTTTTTCAGAATAAAACTGATTTAAATTAGTGTTTTTTAATTCAAAATTACGCCATATCAACATTGATTTTAATTTCTAACAGTATGTATTGTAGAGTTGTATAAAAGACATGGTGTACAGACAGTACAGTACACTCTGACTGTACAGTCACTACAGTGTATACTGTATAGTAGGTGTGTAACAGTGTAAGGCGTATAGTCTACTCTACACTCTACCTTTCAGCAACGCTTTAGGGATTTAGGCTCAGTCAGCTCAGGGACTGTTTGGTTACTTTAGTTTGGTAAATGAAATGAATGTTTTGAACTTGTAGTAGTTCACTGTAGTTGCTGTCATAAGTCATTTGTAGACTAAATGGCAAAAAAGTGTTTTTTTTTAGATTTGTATTTTGTAGAGAAATGTAGACAACAAGCTGGAAGGGAGCGCAATAAACCTGACGAGTTGAATTTGCGTTGATTATGAGTTTATCTTCAATTGATAATTAGCTCACAATAAAGTCCACTTTAGTTACTCACACAACTTGACACAAGCCATGGGTTCAGGTCCGGACTTATAAGTCCGGACCTGAACCTGAATGTGAGTCCAGGTACGCAGCACTAGCTGCGCCTGGTATTCTCATCTGGTGTCCACTTGCTGGCCAGGTGATGGATGTCAGAGGCTTTAAGTGGGAGAAGGAAAGGCGAAGAGGACACAAGGTAAGGAAAAGAGGGAATGCTGAGCTGGCTGTTTTCACACAAAGTTCGGTGTGTGATGTTAGCTAGCAGCGAGTATCCGAAAGCACCTCCACCTCCCCATCAGGCTGATTAACGGTGAGCAGAGCCAGCTGCATCCCTCTCCCCACAGAGAGTTCGGGGCATATGGCGGCGTGGAGATCTGCAGAATTATCATATCAAACGTGGTTTCCCTCCAACACTCGAGGGAGCGCCCGACTCTGAAAGAGAGGCGAGCATTATGAAGATCAAGGTGCTCTGACAACCACTGTTAGCTTTGAGATTATGGATTCTTACTTCGCGTTATCCGTCAAACACTGAGCTAAAGTATGCAAGGCGCAGCGAGGCCAATTTCCCAAATGCTTAAGCCCCGAGGCATTCTCCTGACCTGCGTTAGACACGGACCCTCGCTGGGGTAGATCTGCAGGAGTTTTGTCGAAAGTGAGTCAGAGAGATGCCCGGCGGCGAGAGAGAGAGAGAGGGAGAGAGAGAGAGAGAGAGAGAGAGAGAGAGAGAGAGAGAGAGAGAGAGAGAGAGAGAGAGAGAGAGAGAGAGAGAGAGAGAGAGAGAGAGAGAGAGAGAGAGAGAGAGAGAGGAGAGAGAGAGAGAGAGAGAGAGATCCTCAGCAAACTCTTCTTCCTGTCAAAGGCTTGCTGAGTTTCAGTCTGACCCGGTCCTCTCACCTGCAGCAAGAAGCAGACAACTTGTCAGGGTCTTCAAATCATTCAGAAACTTTGTGTACTTTGTACTTTTCCTCCACGACATGTATTTAATACCTTTAGTTACTTCTCAGATCTGGATGAATGATGTGAAATCTAACCAAGTGTTGAATCAGACTTTAGTTCCACCTGGGAGTAAATCCACCAGCTACCCTGCAGTCTACAAAGTACTTCAGACTAGCTGCACCTTCACCAGCTACCCTGCAGTCTACAAAGTACTTCAGACTAGCTGCACCTTCACCAGCTTTGAGAACACTTTCATTGATCAATCATTATAAAACATATCATATATATTATTCTGAAATGGACCAATCTGCACAACGACTACTTTCACTGTCTTTCCACTATATTCTGATGAGAATACTTTTCTACTTTCACTTGAGGGACATTTTTAATGCAGGACTTTTACTGTAACAGAGTGGCGAACCGTGTCTATCACAATGGACCTTCTGTAGACACCCCCCCTACCCCCCCGCCATTATAATGTCCGTCTTTTCACTGACTTGTCGTCTTGAAAAGGGTATTCACAACAATTCCGCGACAACATCATCTTCACCCGTTGCCATTTCAACGTGAAAAACAGTAAAACGGAATTAATTGCTTCGTGGCATTTATCTAGATCCTTCTAGAGCAGCGGTTCTCAAACTGTGGTCCGCGGACCAACTTAGGCCTATACATTGTTTATGTTGCTTATATGCCAGTGTGTCCATGGTTTTGAGTCTGTGTGTTGAGCGCAGCGCCGTCTGCCTTTTGCACTACAGTAAACTAAAGTAGGACTAAGCATACCGGTAGTTTGGGATGACCTACTTAAAATACCGTCCGCCGTCCTCTTTGAGAAACACAACGCAGACAGACACCGGTCACAAAAGTATCAGAGAGGCCAGTGTTTCTCAAACTTTTTTCATACCAAGGACCACTTAACCAATAAAAAATCACTCGCGGACCACCTAACTCCACAAATATCCCAAAACACATGGTTTTTCTAGAACAGATTATAAATCGCCTGAAAGTGGTACAAACAAGTGGCAACATGTGTGATGAAGGTGTTGCACTGGGCTTTATCATGCAATAGGAAGTGAAACTTAAGCTCGTTCCATTGCGGAGATATTCCCGCGAGAGTGCGGACAACTTAAATGTATTTATTTATTTCAAATGTGAAATGTTACCAATATACTCACGGACCACTAGGGGGCGCTCACGGACCACCAGTGGTACGCGGACCACACTTTGAGAAACACTGAGATAGGCTTTCATTTTACTTTTGATTGTCTATAATTAACTATAAAAAAATATCGGCGTTTTTAACACTACGTTTATGTACTTATTTTTACGGTTTGCTTATGAGGCGGTCCCCGAAAAATCCTTGATAATAAATAGTGGTCCGCATAAACAAAAAGTTTGAGAACCCCTGTTCTAGAGCACCTGGAACCGAAGGGAACTCTGAAAGAACACGCCCATTGGCTACAAATCAATATCTGATTGGTTGATCAAACTGTCAAACGCTCTCATTCAGTGCAACGGCCAGGGCCTTCGATCAAGGATGTAGAATACCTGGTTGAAGGATATTCTACCCAGAGACCCAGAACAAGATCTGATTGGTTGCTTTCTTTTCTAACACAAAACCACTGAAATGCGTAGCATGGTCCGAGAAGGACAAACAAATCAACGTAACACTGTGATATTACAGATCAACAACACAGATACCATTCTCATTTATTCACTTTATTACATTTTATTTATTTAATTAAATCGATTGTTTGTTTGTTTTATCTGAGGGTTCCCGGGTATTCTCTGAACGCCTTGAAGGCCCTGACGGTTCACCTCTGCTGTAACACAGTATTCCTACACTCTGGTCCTTCTACTTTTACTGAAGTACAAGATCTACTTCGTTACTTGATGAAACCAAACAAGATGTGTTTTACATTTAGGAATTAAGTAACATTTATTTTATATGACATTATAAAAATCTCCGCTTTAGCTTTTACCGATTTATTTTTACGAGATATTATACTTGGACCTCTCTATACTTTTTAAGCTACGACGTATTGTTTTATTCTGATTGTGGTCGGATAGATTTAGTTTTGAGTCTTTACTTTATGGGACTTCCTATATTACATTTGAATAGCTTTTAATTATGGCTATTTGGGATACTATACTTTTTTTCAACCGTCTTTATCATATTTTAAACACTTTTTGTCTTAACATCTATGACTTTTTTACATTTCTGATGGTTAATTTATTTGTTTTCCTTTTTAATATAAACTTTTTAATAATTGTTTTAATTATAATATGATATACTGCAGTGGGACTTTTTCTTTAACAATTGTATGGCATCTATGGCATACTGTACAATTATTATAAATAACATTATTTAAGAAAAATGTTACTATACTAAAGCTGTGCCATTCATTTGATATGTTACGACTTGCCGTACGGCTGTTATGACATGTTTTATGACGTGAAGCTCGAGCTTGCATGTTCATTCATGAAGACTTTTAATTTGCTTAAATCTCAAGTTAATTTCTTATATATCCTGCCATTCTCTCTTCTTACTGATGCTTTGTTAAAATGTACTTTCTGTCATTATCTTACGCTGTCAATCATGTTTGATTATATGTGTCATTTATCCTCAGCACGTTCACACAGATAGATGGATAGATAGAGAGATAGAAAGATAGATAGATGGATAGATAGATGGATAGATGGATAGATGGATAGATATATAGATAGAAAGATAGAGGGATATATAGATAGAAAGATAGATGGATAGATAGAAAGATAGATGGATAGATAGAAAGATAGATGGATAGATAGAAAGATAGATGGATAAAAAGATAGAGAGATATCATCTCGCTGCTGTCTGTATTTCTGCCACATTCATGCTGCTCCTCGTCTCCCCTCACCTCCTAGCCTTCACACTTTTATGAGTTTCATGGTCTTCATCATCTTCATCTGTCTCACCTTATCTTCCTCCCCCCCCCCACAGGGTCTGGCCTCCATGGGGGGAGGGAATCTTGCTGCTTGACGGCCATCGATTAGTCTCCCTGTGGAGTTCAGTCTCCGAACACTCAAGACTTTATTACCTCCTCTGATCTGTTATAATATTATCTTTCTCTGCATGCTCTCGTGTCTCCAGACTGCAACACGATACCAAGACTTACCTTTCGTTAATATATTATAATGTGACTTTTTCACGTGGCATTATGCATCGTATGAATAATAATAATAATAATTCCTTACATTTATTATAGCGCTTTTCCAGATGCTCAAAGCGCTTTACAAATACACATTACACTATCATACATGCAATGGTCATGAAGCGTTACAACCGCCCAGCATCGGATCGGATGGTATCCACTTCGTGTCTCTTTGGTGTCGCCTAATGTGTTAAGATTCTTTAGCTAACATTACATATTTACAGTGACGACATATTTAGAATACGCCTTTTTGCTGATTGTTAGTACAGTTAGTATGTTAATATTTTTGAGTACTGTAAACCTCTGTGTTTGCTGTATCTCACGATAGCTTGTTGCGAGTCTTGTCATTTTTTTACTGATTTGTTCGTCTCATAAAGATAAGATAAGATATACTTCATTATTCGCAAATGTTGTACTTTTTTTTAACCATCTTTTATTTTTTTCCTTTTCAATATAAATTGAAACAATTAAACAATTTAATGTCATTCATTCTATTTTTCTGGCACACTACAGAATACTATGATTATTTAAGATTACTTTCAATAACATTTTGCGGATTTTTTTTGTAGCTATACTCTCTCTATGATTTTTATTAATTTGTATTATTTGCAAATTGGCACATGTTTTGTTGCAGCATTATGTAAAACACAGTGTTGCACATCATTAAGAATACAAAAAAGATTAGAAAATAAACAATGATTCAATATAAACATCTCAAAATAGAAGATACAACAGAACTAAAAGAGTGAAAATATAAAAGTGGACTGTGATGATACACATATTTAGATGGTCTGACAAATTAAACACTATTGAACGGCAAATTCAATTGGATATAAATATAAAATGTACATTGTGAAGTTATGAGGCTTGTTGTGAGAAACAGGACAAATAATTCCTTTAATGGGACGAGACAACCGGTCATAATCTGTGCTCACCTTCAATGTTTCAATTTAAGGCTTGGACCTATATAAATAACATGTACTATTATTATAATTATTGTTATTATTATTATTATTATTATATACCCATGACCCTCCCCAATCGACCCTCAGTGTGCCAGCGTTCTTTCTAAAGTGTCTCTGTTTTTGACCGACCAAAGGGTATTTAAAACGCTTTATTATGCACAATTACTATAATGTAGTTTGCCAATGAACATCTTTGAGTGTCTACGGTTAAATGTAAGATCTAATTACAGACCGGAATAACTGACAAACAGCCACATTCAACAACAACAACAACAACAACAAACAACATAATATCCTAGAATCAGTGATGTTAACGTGGAGGCAACACGAGGCAGTCTGTTAATCACTGAATATTAAGTGGAGAAAATCTTTTTTCATTTCGTTTTCGGAAGCATTTGATGACTGGCCATTATAAATATTAAAGGGGGGATATTTCCATGCGACCCCCTCCACCTCCTGCAGCGATTACACGCCTGATTACATGCGTGTGTATTATCCAAAATATCAATTCAACTGCTGATGAGGACTAAAGTTTAATTTCAGCGAGGCTCTCTTTTGGGGAATCTCATCACAATATTAAAGCATCTAAAGGGCCGCGGTTTTGTAAACATAAACAGTCATTTAGTTCCCGGTCATATTTAATTTATGGACATTAGATAATTCAGCTCATGAGCTTCCCTTGTTAGTTTTTTCCTTAATTGAAGGTCCCCTCTCTCATTAGTGTGTCTCGTTTTAAATTACATGTTGTTCAGAATCAACTGAGAATAGCAACGGAAAAGATACTTAGCAAAGTTCTGCATCAATACTAACAAAGTACTTTTGGATACCTTAACAACATATGCATTACAACAGGAAGTTCCCTGATGGATGAGTTGATGGATGGAGGAAGAGATACACATATTGTATTGTATTCATGGGTGGATCTACAGATGAATAAATGGATAGATGATGGACAAAGAAATGGATGGGTGGATGGATTGATGGGTTGTTGGAAGGATGGATGGATGGGTTGTTGGGTTAGTTGGTAGACAGATGGATGGATGGGTTGTTGGAAGGATGGATGGGTGGATGGATGGATGGTCAGATGGATGGATGGATGGTTAGTTGGTAGACAGATGGATGGATGGGTTGTTGGAAGGATGGATGGGTGGATGGATGGATGGTCAGATGGATGGATGGGTTGTTGGGTTAGTTGGTAGACAGATGGATGGATGGGTTGTTGGAAGGATGGATGGGTGGATGGATGGATGGTCAGATGGATGGATGGATGGGTTAGTTGGTAGACAGATGGATGGATGGGTTGTTGGAAGGATGGATGGGTGGATGGATGGATGGTTGGATGGATGGATGGGTTGTTGGAAGGATGGATGGTTGGATGGATGGATGGGTGTTGGGTTAGTTGGTAGACAGATGGATGGTTGGATGGATGGATGGATGGGTGGATGGATGGATGGTCAGATGGATGGATGGGTTGTTGGGTAGTTGGTAGACAGATGGATGGATGGGTTGTTGGAAGGATGGATGGGTGGATGGATGGATGGTCAGATGGATGGATGGATGGGTTAGTGGTAGACAGATGGATGGATGGGTTGTTGGAAGGATGGATGGATGGATGGTCAGATGGATGGATGGGTTGTTGGAAGGATGGATGGGTTGTTGGGTTAGTTGGTAGACAGATGGATGGTTGGTTGGTTGGTTGGTTGGATGGGTTGTTGGGTTAGTTGGTAGACAGTTGGATGGTTGGATTAATGGGTTGTTGGAAGGATGGATGGATGGGGTGTTGGGTTAGTTGGTAGACAGATGGATGGATGGTTGGATTAATGGGTTGGTGGGTGGATGGATGGATGGGTTGTTGGAAGGATGGATGGATGGGTTGTTGGGTTAGTTGGTAGACAGTTGGTTGGATGGATGGGTTGTTGGAAGGATGGATGGATGGGTTGTTGGGTTAGTTGGTAGACAGATGGATGGTTGGATTACTGGGTTGGTGGAAGGATGGATGGTTGGATGAATGGATGGTTGGATGAATGGATGGGTTAGTTGGTAGACAGATGGATGGTTGGTTGGATGGATGGATGGGTTAGTTGGTAGACAGATGGATAGTTGGTTGGATGAATGGATGGGTTAGTTGGTAGACAGATGGATGGTTGGTTGGATGGATGGATGGGTTAGTTGGTAGACAGATGGGTTGGTGGGTGGATGGATGGATGGTTGGATGGATGGATGGGATAGTTGGTAGACAGATGGATGGGTTGTTGGATGGATGGGTTGTTGGGTTAGTTGGTGGACAAATGGATGGATGGATGATTGATGGGTTGGTGGGTTAGTGGATTGACAGATGGATGGATGCTTTATACATCCCAAATTGAGAAATTGTTTGTCACTGCAGAATTGTTAACAGTCATTGCACATACATACAAATATTACAAAATATATATTAAATAAATAATACACCGAAACAGCAAATCTATTATAATAATAATACATTTAGTTGGAGGCGCCTTTCAAGAGACCAAAGGACATATTAAATGCATACATAATTACTACACACATTTATATATATCCACAGTAGAAAATATAGATCAGGGCTCTCCAACACGTCGAGCTACCGGCAGCTCGCGGGCAGCTTTTCAGTAGCTCGCCGCTCAATTATCGATTATAGCGTTGTAAGGTTGCTTCTTGATTTTTCGGCCGCGGCTGGACAATAACGTTTTTTGATTTTAGAATTACACGAATATCAAATTGGTCGGTGACAGAGATCAAGGAACAGACGTGACAGCGGCACAGCGACACCAGTCTGCTTTCTCCCGCAGCACCAGTCAGAACCAACAGCAGAATGACCCGCTCTGAATCAGGCCGCGTCGCTGCGGCTCAGACACACAGGGAGGGATTTGTGTTTTTTGAAAAACACTCGTTATCATCATGTCAGGTTTTTGGTGGATTTAATCAAGTCTTGGATGCAGAGTATGAATGTCCTCTTGCTATTTTCAGTTGATAAATACTGGTGTAAAGTTTGTGAAGGCAGGAGGAAAGCTTCCGCGATCACTGTCTCCTCTCCGTTCCTCCAAGCCCCGCCCCCTCCTGAAAATAATGAGTGACAGGCTGATAGTGACCTGATAGAAACTTTATTATTCACTTAAAGGAGACCTATCATGCTATATTTAAATGATATAGTGTATGACCATACCTATATAAGGTATATTTATACATTTTATTTTTCAAAATACCAAACAGATCATTTTTTAGACATGCCTCGTTTCGCTCATTTTCGCTCTATTCCAAGCCCGTCTTTGAAAATTCTGAGCAGCAGCTGACCACGCCCCCCTGCAGAAGAGCAGGCATGAGCCGGCGAGAGTCACGTCACCATGCTTGCTGTGATTACGAGTGTCGAATAAACATGTCATCTCAGAGCAATGCATGTGTTCAAGCATACTATCAATTTGATCCAGAAACTGACCCTGAAGCAGCGGAGTTTTGGTGGAGGTGCAAACATCTCGGTTGCAGCAGGACGTTTCTGAATGGTTAGCTGACAAGCTGTTGTCCCTATTTATTTTACTCTGTTACGATGCTTGCTCCTTATTCCGTTCATATTTTGGCTAATTAGCAAGAATGCAATGTGTACAGTTTGTAACGCAAAAACAGCGATATATATATATTTATATTTATAAAGGGAGACATTCATATTTTCAGCATATATACAATGGCCTCATTGCGTTTATTAATAGTTTACAGTCCTTTTCTTCCAACATCGTGCAACAACCGTTGGAAAGTTGAATAACTTAGGATGATAAAAAGTATAACTCCAACAACACCTCAGTTGTCAGCAATGTGTGTAGTTTCATGTGTTTTTAAAAGCTCAGTTATTGACTTCTTTGTGCAAATTGCGCCACGATGCCTTCTGAACGGAGAATGTGTGCTGCATGGAGATACCACAGGTAACATTTTTGACAGCTTTACTAAGTTGTCTGTTTAAATACATTTTTCACATGTCATTCAATATGTTTATCACAATGTGTCAAGACGGATGCAGTAACTTGAGGACTCTGTAACCTGTATGGTGGACCATCCTGGATTGGAGCCTGTGTGCCTAAATGTGTTCTCCCTGCAGAATGCGTTGAATATTTACAGAGCTGAACATGGTGGACTACAGTTGAGGCAAATAGAGCAGTGAGTGGTTTGTTTGTTTTGACTGAAATTGTAAAACGAATGCTAATATTGTTCATGGAAATAAATACTGGTGTATATGGCTTTATGCAATCTATCATTCTGTCATTGTACATGTACTATTATATACTACACAGCAATGGCATAACACACCCATGTGTACGACAAAAAGGTCCACACACACAACCTTATGCTTTTGAAATCAGAATATTCTTTACCCATCCAAACATGAATAATCACGACACATTTTGATATCAACTCGGAACTTTATTGTCAAAATCAACGGTTAAAAAAACCCATACAAAAAAACTAAATGTAGCCTACTTGTATTTTGTATAAATGACACTAAATATTTTTACAGAAGCTTTGTGAGCTGGTTCTGGGGCTTCCTTGGACGCAGGATCAGAGTGGTGATTCCGGCCTGCGTTGTCCTCAGGATACACAGGGAGTTTCCTGATCCGTGAAATGTCGATGTTGGGTTCAGACAGCAGCCAAATTGAACCGTGTAGCATACCCGGCGATGACCTCCTCCCTGTCAGGTCGCTCATAATGGTGCAGGGTCCACAAAGACTTGGTCGAAGATGAGGTCCATCAAGTTGGCCACGTTGGGCTGTGCAATGGTAAAAAAAGCACAACAAAAAATGTGGTTTAGATTAGTATATGCATGTAAAAAACTGAAACTTCTTTCTAATTTTATATTTGTAAATAGTTGTATAATAAATATTTTAAACACTTACGGAATGTGGGGTCAGTCTTTACTGGTTTTGCTCTGCATTCTCCCTTCCTGGCCTTTGGGAACTGCAGTTTATACAGAGGGTTTCCAGTGGATGTAGTGGCTTGTGCACGCTCAGCGTTTTCATTGTAGTGCAGGGCTGCCAGGTAGTCTTTCATTTCCATGATAAAAAAAAATGTAAATAATAGCAAAGGATGTACAAATTGTCACTAATTAGTAAGTATGTGAGGTGCTGGCCTGTAAAGAAGAACACATAGTTAGAACAAAATCATCTCAACTTAGTATTCAGGATGAGAAAATACTATTTGGATAAATATAGTCTGAAATCCCAAAAGATGGGGCTAAAACCCTCTATTTAGCAAAACTCTCTATTTAGCAAAGCTCTCTATTTAGAAAAACTCTCTATTTAGCAAAGCTCTCTATTTATCAAAGCTCTTTGCTTAGCCTTTTCCAATCTCAGTTAGTTTTGAACCGTAACGTGCATGCTGTGTTTCTGACTCAATACAGATGATGTGTTGGAGAGGGGCTGAGCTCAGTAGACTGACTGTAATGAGTGCTAGCCACTAATTAGCCTGTTGCTAGAGGTAAGGCCTTGTCAACAACAACAGACCAACGGGGCTTTAGCTCAGTTTTACTCGTGGTGTGTGTCCCCCCTCGCATACATACACAGTGTTGTATCCTAACACACCCCCATTTATATTCATGTGCGCAAACAAGTAAACACACAAAAGCTTTTACATATAACGCTGCAAAACACGGCATGTCTCATTAGCGTAGCTTAGCTTACAGATCGATGATATCTGATCGTTCTTACAGACTACAATCACAAAAGCTTTTACATATAACGCTGGAAAAAAACGGCACTTGCCTACAGAAGATTACGTTTGTTATTATAACTTACTCAATATGATTTTAGAGGATACAAAATACTAATAAATAGGAGAATAAATACTTGTGTTATCGCCTAGGGCGTGGCTTTACAGCCTTCACACAGATCGCCATTACGGCAGTAGGTCTGAACATGTTAGCAAATGCCTGATAAATCAAATAAAAGACAAAGCAAAGACTGCGGAGCGTACAAAATAAAATGCTACAAAAACATATAAACACCTAACCGATTACTATTTGGGTTTGAGGCGACATTGATACGGCGAAGCTACATGCTACAAGCTAGAGATAGCTTTATCAGGAAAAACACTGCTAAATAAAAACTTACAGCTTCAAAATTGGATGTGTCCTCACTGGCCTGGTCCCGGATGGTTGGTATTGATCCCGGGTTTAGCATTACTTTGGAGGCATATCCGTGTTGGACTTGAGACAAGTTCATAAACATGTCCGTCGTAAAATGTTTGGAACACACAAACAGAAATCTGCCGTGGTCTTCTGGCACATGTCCCTTGTAAATGAAGTCTAGCCACAGATTCATTTCTTTTTCCACTGATGGCATTGCATGCAGTCCCCTGTCCCGAGTCTTGCAGCCAACAACAGCACAACGTTTAACTATCTTAGACATCCTGGCAAGAGCAGGCAAAAACACAGATGTGACTGGGGTGTTGATTATTTAGCCTGCCGATAGCCTATATGCGAATGAGAGGTTTGGCAATGCACGTGGCCGTGGCTCATTCCCCTGATAGGTGGAGAGTTGACCAATAAGCGGAGCACTTCTTTGTGACGTAGAAAAGTATTGGAATCTGGATCCGTTTTTTTCAGATCCGTTGTAGCCCCTTTTTTAGAGATTTGGCGAAGGAGGAAAATAGAGAGGGTTGTGTTTTCTGACACTTGGTGAGTTCCCTGGAACACAGAGGACACATATTCATGTATAAAAGACGTACAAAGGTGCATTTTGCATGATAGGTCCCCTTTAAAGGGAGGGAATCCTCATGACACGCATTTTTAAATAATTATAATCCGATAAAACAGACCAGTCTCTACCAGTCTTTTTTTTTTTTTTTTATCCGATGACGTTATCAGTGATTTTAAGCTGATTAATTACCGAAATAACATCAACCCTGTGGGCGGCGCCATTTTGACGAGTCAAATGACTTATTTTACCGGAAGTGACGTGAACTATGCGTTGACGTATGTGCTTTGTTCATGTTGTTTACTCTAGTTACTCTCACAATTCTATTGAAATATGCCTCATTGTATCGCAAAACATTGCCACAATTCGGATAGGAACAATCCACGGAATGCTCGGTTCCATCTATTGCCAACGGGTAAGCGAAGGAAGTACGTTCGGAGGCAGTGGCTAGCGAAATGTGCTCGGCCCGAACCGAAAGATCCACAGGCGCATGTATGCAGTAGGGCTGCAACAAACGACTAATTTGATAATCGATTAATCTATCGATTAATGAAACGATTAATCGACTATTCGGACTATTACTGTATGCCTTGCACAATTTCTCAAACGCTCTTATTTAGCCATCAACTTTTAGATTTAGCTTGAGGTTGTTTTAGGCATGTGGAAACTAACAATGAAGACAATAAAGATGAATACTTGATTCCAAAATACATACATTATTGAAATAACTTAAATTGTGAACAAAACTAACATTGCTTTTTATTCAAATTCAATAAATAATATTTCACATCAAAAGAAACAACAGTGTTTTAACAAATCGTATTAAATAATCTGATGACAGAACTGTAAACAGAATAGCTAAAACTTTAACAAACTAAATAATAATAATATATAATATTTTTATAGCGCCTTTCAGGAAACCCAAGGTCGCTTTACAAGTCGGGTAGGGGAAGGGAGTAGGGGAAAAAAGGCAGACGGGGTGGGGGGGGGGAAGTAGCGGAAAAATAAACCTATTAAACTAACTATACAGTGGGGAAAGCCTCGGTAAAAAGGTGCGTTTTGAGGGCTTTTTTGAAAATGTCCAGGGTTGGGGCGCTGCGGATTTCGGGGGGGAGAGAGTTCCAGAGGGTGGGGGATGCCACACTGAAGGCTCTGTCACCAAAGGTCCGCAAATAACTCTGTTACCTCTAATCATTACGTTTGTATAATGTAGTTAGCTCCGTGTGTTGCTGCTAGCATGCATAACACCTGACGTGGAAACGTTACTCGTGGACGGGGCTACAGAGCTGCTAGAAAGACAGTCGAACCCGGTGCATTCCTCCGTCTGGATGTGGAGCACTTTTGCTAAATGTTTAGACAAATAGCTCGTGTTACCGCCCTTACATGCTAAACTCTTATTCCACTTTTGGCAACGAGCATTCTCCACATCGAGACGGGTAAAGTTTAACCACCTGGGAGCGCGTTCTCTCCGCCATCTCCCACGTGTGTGTGTTGCTGCATGTAGCAGCTGCCCGTGTGTAAACTGCCCCGCCCCCTCGCAAGCAGGCGGGGGAGAGAAAGATCGAAAATACATCAAAGACGCATTTGTTTGTCTTTTTGCATATTAGAAACGAGTTGGCGACACTAAGACTGCGATATAATGTCTTTGTAGCAATAATACATGACATATATTTTTTAAATGTCTCCAGTACCGATAAAAAGACCAATAAAGTTGGAGCTTAACGGGCGTAAAACACACGTGATGACGTCACCAACGAATCGACGACTGAATTAGTTGGCAACTAATTTGGTAATCGATTTTAATCGATTAAGTCGATTAGTTGTTGCACCCCTAGTATGCAGCGAACATTTCAAGTTTCCGGACGACTACTCTGAGAGTATGATGAAACATAAAATGGGATTTATTAATCAACCATTACTTAATGGGGATGCAGTGCACTGCCAATGCCAGCCAGCGTAAGCACATTACGCAGCAGACTTTACTTATTGTTTACTACGTAAGGAAGCAGGAATTGCAGGACCCAGAGCGCACGGAGCACAGAGCGGACAGCAGATAACGGAATTGCAGTTTTATTGCTTATAGATTATCAGAACATTTCAAAGGGGACACAGCCCCATTGGATATTAACCTATGGATTAACTACATCATCGTTTTTATCGTTGTAATGCCATTGAAGACCAGTTTAGACCAGACAAAGACCAAGGTAAGCCATGTTAGCCTAGCGCATGTTAGTACCTAGCGCCACTTGTTTTGATGTACGTTTTTGTTGATAACGTCACGAGTTTGTATCTTTCAGTGTTGAGGTGGGCACCGTTAGATTCTGTGTCTTTACGATCATAAACGATGTGTTGGATGTGCAGCTAGGATAAGTAATAAGGGATCTAGGAGTGATTTTCGGTGCAGTAATAGGTTAGCATTTTTCGCTCGGGGCTAATTCAGAGGCTCACGTTAGCATTGTGTGGTTTTTTTTTTGAAAAAAATGAAAAAGATCAGTTAAATTAGTTTTTTTTCCGTTATATGGATATCAAATATTCATAGTTTATAAAATATTAAGGTTCCTTAGACGTTGTTTCCTGCAAATGACGCGATTTCGGCCCCGGAACCGGGTCCGTGGGGCTTAAGAGGATAACAGAGTAGCCTATGTTTTTATTTTTTTTACAGTTGTATTTGGATGAAATGAATACCTATAGTGATAATTCAAAGTAAGTCCACCTGGACTTTATTTTTCTAAACTTCTTCCTCGGCTGACGAGTCCGAACTCAAATACTCCGCTATGTTTTCGTCATGTGTTTACAAAGTGAACGCATAGATGACGTCACGACCCTGTTTTCGGATCATGTGACGACTGTAAATGGCCAAACTGGCAGCTGCCTGACGGAATATACAGGTTTTGATAAAAAAGAGCTAAAAAAAATCATTATTTACCGGGGAATATCGCTGATTTCTTCAGGGTATGGTTTAAACATAATGTTTCACTAAATACTGAAGTTTTGATTAACTATCTAATGACTGGAGCCTTCCTTTAATCACTGATCATATATTCATTGGATTTATGTAACAGTAAGACAGAGAATGTAAGTGTGCACCCACATGCACTATTTTGTTTTTATAATGCTGTTGTAAATACTCCCTTTTTTAACAGAAGGCTGTTGCTAGAAGCTGCAGCTAGACTGCTGAAGTATTAGTTTTTTGTTTTTGAGGATGGAGCAATTTCACACACAGATATAGGGAGGCTAGACCTACAGTTGATTTATTATGGTTTATAATTTAATGTCAAGACGAAGAAGAAGAAGAAAAAGATGGCTGAACTGTTCAGTGTCGATCCTGCGGAGATGGAGGTTATAAATCTCCAAAATCATGTTCAGCTTAAGTCTCAGCAAAACTCAGAACATTTCTGGAGCCTTGTTGACCCAGAAAACTATAAGAACATTCACCAAGCAGCACAAACACGTCTGCTTTATGTGGTTCTGTTCTACAGACCTTTGTGAAGCAGCTTTTTCTAAATGTCATGCAATCTAAATACAGAACAAGACTGATCAACATTTAAATGACTCTTGAGTGAACCTAAGTGGGTCCAGCACACACCTGTATGGTGGACTCCATGCGGCGCCTTTCATCTCACGGACTGTACAAACGAGTGAATGCACTTATTTGACCATACGTGCATTCACTGCTCGTCAGGTGGTGGTTAAGGACATGTATGTGAATGTTCAGTGACTTACTCAGGCCTGAATAATATGTGGGACATTTTCGTTTTCTTGGACCTCGATGTGAAGTTAAGATTTCACACGTGTACAAAAGTATAGCTTAAAGGTGGGGTAGGTAAGTTTCAGAAACCGGCTCGAGATACACTTTTTGTTATATTCCATGGAATGCTCTTAACATCCCGATAGCAATGAATATCTGAAGTGCTTTGACAAAAAATCCATAAAAAAATGTCATCTGTAGAAGCCGTAATACTGTAAAAAGTACAACCAATCCGTTTAGCTGGGCCGGCTAAACGGATTGGATGGCCTACCTGCCTGTCAGCCTTCCATCGGGGCACAAACTTCTCTCGTGCCCTCATTGGTCATGTGTGCGTTCGTGTGTGTTGGAGGAGGGGCTCTGTGAGGAAGTGGCAGATTTTCTCCGGTTGTGTATTTTCAAATTCTAGCGATCTCGAGCCGGTTTCTCAAACTTACCCACCCCACCTTTAATTCAACTGATGAGGGCTATGTGAATAAATGTAAGCGATGCGATGCAAGTAGCTCTTGGCCACTCTTAGCTCTCAGATGAAGAAAGGTTGGAGACCCCTGATATAGATCAATAGAATATCTACCGATTACACAACATAACATATACTGTACTAAATAAATTAGAATACTACAGAAACACAGACATCGAGTACTATAAACATTTAAAAAATGTGCAAAGTAGCTGTTTTTAATTACATCTCAGGTCCTGTAAGGTAGTGTAAGTCAGTGGTGTTCCTACGTGTTTGTAGGGTGGACATGTGTGCGTAACAGCAGCTACGTGCACATCCTGGTGGGATAGCTGGGTGTAAAGCCTGCTATCGCCCGCAGAATGACAGACAGCTCATTGGAGATGTTTTCTTTAGCTGGAAGCGGCAGCAGTGGGAGTCTGCTCTGTGTGTGCCTGACGAGACAGGCTGTGTTTTAAGGTGTTTGGAAATAAGAAGCCGGTTACAGGGACACACAAACTTATCAAAAACATTTCCAGGACAAGATAAGAGAGAGCCGAGCTGTAGTCCATTGCAGCTGAACTTCAGGGGGAAACTTCCTCCTCGCTTCTTGTTGGGAGAAACACGCTCAATGTTTCAGTTTGTTTGGGCATTTGACTCCCTGGAGGTCTAATTTAGAACGGAGTGATCTGATTGGCCCGACTTCCCGGGAGTTTCTCTCGTGGGAAACGCCGCCGAGGGCACGACTTGAGTCGGAATCGTAAGACGCAGAGACAAATTATGCTTCTTTAAAAGAGGAGAAGTTCTTCTTATCTTTTTTTCCTCCGAACTCAGATCCGCGGTGTTCCTCCTCTCCGGCCCGAGACATTTCCTCGGAGCATACTCTCCATTTCTTCCATTAAGATGTTACAGTAAGACTTTCTACATGTCCATATTTGACAACGAGGTCATGCAAAGTTAATTTCCTGAGCATGCCTTCTTCCAACCGCTGCACATTGACCAAGTATAGATACAATGGGAACTATTTTCTTCAATGCACATCTGCACACATGGCTATTTGCAGGCATGTCTCACTCTTTTTAAACAGAAACTTGAAACATAAAGGCTGTGACTTCAAATCTACACTAATCTGCACTTTCATATTAATGCAAATATATTTCTGAACGTGCCAAATAATACAAACGCCATTAATGTTGCTTTTTGTAAAACCTTCATACAGCATGTAAACATATTCAGTAGTACGTTCAAACAGCATGCATACTCTTTATTGAATCACTCATCCGTCTTTTAATGCTGTAACATTAATCTTTGACTTATGTTAGCACCAGTGGCGGCCATACAGTGGGGGGGCTCAAGTCAGTTTGCAGTGTAATTACATACACGCTCTATCGCCCCCTTGACAGTGAAACGCCACGCGTGAGGTTTAGATTATTCCCCTGTCTCAATCAGAATGGAACTGTATGAAATAAAAAGGGATCCCTGTGAACGTGACGTATGATAGCACACGTTGAAGATCCGATGGGGATACTGATGGCGGTTCCGATCGATCTCTTCAGTAAGGCATGACGCAGACCCAACGTTTCGTTGCTCTGATTGGCTGCAGGTCTGTTCAAATTGCATTCGGAGGCATTTTGATCTGACCGATATTATAACGCCAGAGAATTTCCACACCTTAAGTGAATAAAACTCCCCCACTACTTAGACTATTCCTTGCACCCCTCTAACATAAGCCCGAATGGTCTCAACCATATTGCGTCAGGAACGTGCACTTGTTGTTACAGCAGGATCAGTTTGTGTGTTGTGGACACGACACGTATATTTT
>JAMFTG010000059.1:508035-520535 GCA_023974075.1 Chaenocephalus aceratus | reverse complement strand
TCATAAACGCAGGAGGCTGGCTGTATATCTGAACTCGCGCCCTCATCATTCTCTTCATCATCTCTTCAATTTGCGACATTTATATGCTTCACCTGCGAGTGACTTCACCTTTTTTTCTCTTGCCTTCTCGGCCCCACCTTTTTCTTTTCGTTTTCTTTGATTTGTATCCATGTATTTTTTCATTCTCCCTGTCTGCCGCGGCGTCTAATCCCTTCTCTTCGTGTGGCCGCTGGCCGGTCTTTTTTCTTCTTAGTGTGTGATTATTTGACAGATAAGAACCACACAACTGCATTAGCGGCCGCTGTCGGCCGTCAGCGCAACTTAAATGATGACGTTAAACTTTTTTTTTGTAAAGGGCCGGCCGGCCGTCAACGACCCTTGACGACCGGCCGTTCTGTGGTTCTCCAGATTCTACAGATGGCCAGTCCGCCCCTGTGGTGTATATCAGTATGTAGTGTCTCTACTTTAAAGAGTCCTCTCCTGCTGATGTTCAGGTGTATATCAGTATGTAGTGTCTCTACTTTAAAGAGTCCTCTCCTGCTGATGTTCAGGTGTATATCAGTATGTAGTGTCTCTACTTTAAAGAGTCCTCTCCTGCTGATGTTCAGGTGTATATCAGTATGTAGTGTCTCTACTTTAAAGAGTCCTCTCCTGCTGATGTTCAGGTGTATATCAGTATGTAGTGTCTCTACTTTAAAGAGTCCTCTCCTGCTGATGTTCAGGTGTATATCAGTATGTAGTGTCTCTACTTTAAAGAGTCCTCTCCTGCTGATGTTCAGGTGTATATCAGTATGTAGCGTCTCTACTTTAAAGAGTCCTCTCCTGCTGATGTTCAGGTGTATATCAGTATGTAGTGTCTCTACTTTAAAGAGTCCTCTCCTGCTGATGTTCAGGTGTATATCAGTATGTAGTGTCTCTACATGTCTCCATGCTTTAATGTTCAAAAAGCTCTTTATTCTTCTCTGTGCTGCAGCACCTCTTTTCACCCTCTGTCTGAAACCAGAGCCCAGTCTGCTCTGATTGGTTAGCTGGCCGGCTCTGTTGTGATTGGTCAACCGCTTAGCGATGTCCCGCCCCTTAGCCTATCACGTACAATGTGTTGGAGCGCTAGCCAATAGAAGCGTGGCCGTTCCATAGAGGTGTCACAATGTTCTGGAAGTAAACAAAGGAGGCCAAAAGAAGAAATGGACTGAATCCAAACCAACTTTTGATAACTTTTGATAACTTTTGATAACTTTGAACTACAAGAACTTCGGCACCGCTATTATTATACATTAAAAGTAAGAAGGCAATCAAAACCAAATTAGTATTTTGGTCCATTGTAAGAACTCCATTTGAAATATAACCTTTTGTTTTTTTACCAAGATGTTTTTCTTTTATTTATACATTTATATATGTATTGGTGTTGTTCTTGATTTATATCTGTATCTGTGTCTGTGTACCCCTCATGTCAATGTTTTCTGTGTAAATAATGTAACATGCTCATATAGAGGGTCCAACCAAGGCTTTTCAGGCGTGTGTTTTGACCTGTGCTGGACTATGGGGATCTGGTCTATATGAATGCACCTGCCCATTGCCTGGTCAAGTTAGATGCTGCGTATCACAGCGCTCTGAGATGTGTGACAAACTGAAGCATTAACCCTTCACTGCACCCTGTATGCAAGGGCTGGTTTGCTTTCACTAACTGTACGGAGGCTCAGCCACTGGTACAGCTTTATATACAAAGCCATGCTAGGGAAACTTCCATCTTATATCTGCTCCCTGATCTCACGGAGAAGTGTAAGTGGCTACTGCCTGAGATCGCATGCTGTGGTTTTATTAAATGGGCCAACTGCTAGGACTGTCTTAGGGAAGACAGCTTCTAGATGCAGCTCCTCTGTCTTGGAACAGTCTGCAAATTAAATGGAAACTGAGCAATCTGGTGCCACTAAATGTTTTTAAAGCTCGGTTGGATGCTACTCAATCGGAAGCTGTTGGTACCTGTTCATATGGATAGTTATGTAAATTGTAATCCCTGTAATGATGCTGTAAGATGTCCTTTTTGTTGTTCTGTGTATGTGTTTATGTTTCATGTGGAACCTGAGCAGGTCTTCCTTGAAAAAGAGATCCAATGGGATACAGCTGGGTAAATAAAGGTTTGAAATTAAAATGAAAGTAGGAGAGAAACTCCCTCTGGAGGGAACTTGGGGATGTTAGCTTTGCAGACCATTTACATGCATTAAAACTACGGCTGTCAAACGAAAATTAATTACCGCCGTTAACGCGATAATTTTGACAGCACTAATTAAAACCTATGGAAAACACTACAGTGAACCCCCGAAGGCTGGAGGGGCTCTTTACATCCCTATGAAAAGAGCAGGGCTGACAGGATTTGAAACTCAGTGCTAATTGTTTCTGTCAGCTTGAAGCGCATGAACAGCGGCTCATCTCTTTAAGAGACACACTCCTCTAGTGTTACCGCGCTCCGATCGGTTCTGATCAATCGCCCATTCCATCCCAGTCATCGCCCACGAGTAATTACACTCGATTATTTTTAATTACACTTGATGGAAACATGGCGGCGTGACGTCTTGGTTGCATGTTATTTAAAGCATAGTCTGTTATCTGTTTGTTGTCATTTGGATCTGATCTCTGAAGACGGCTATCAGCAGGTCGTCAAGGCGATGGAAAGCCATTCCTCTCTCCTCGGTGTCCTATCGATGGAAAGCCATTCCTCTCTCCTCGGTGTCCTATCGATGGAAAGCCATTCCTCTCTCCTCGGTGGCCTATCGATGGAAAGCCATATTGACCGGTGCGCTGATGTGGAGGGAAGTGAGCAGCGAGTGGCAGGCGGATGTCCAGGGCGCTCTGGATTCATCGAGGAAATCAATGATCCCTTTAAGTAATGCATGCTTCCACATGACGTCTGAGACAGGGTCACCACTGGGTTTCTAACGAGGCACGTGGATGGCTCCCACGGACACGGAGACCACTTACCGACACCTGGAGATGTAGAAAGAAAGGTGGTGTCTCGTATAATGGAAGCATATGTAAGACAACTTATATTTCATTCGTTTTCTGCCAGTCGACGGGAAAGAAATCCATCACTGCTCCGATGTACCGACGCCCAGTTCGATGACAGCTGATGTAATGCGTATGTCATCATTGTTATTAGTGCTCGACAGGGAAACACAGCTGTTCCTATGTCGTCCAATGACGGACATTTTACATCATGTTACACACGTTAGAAATACACTTTGATTTGTTTGATCCACTTCGGAAGTTTACATTGTTGGAAACTCTAAGTTGCTGTTCTATATACAATATTTAGAAACATGTCACTTGAAGGTGGGGTAGGTACGTTTCAGAAACCGGCTCGAGTGCACTAACATGTGAAAGTGCACAGCCGAAAAGAATCCGCCCCTTCCTTCAGACTTCCTTACGGAGCACCTCCTCCAACACACAGGAACATGACGTCAGCAGACTGGTGGAAGTGGCCGCCTGTTGCTGACGAGTCATTGAAGTGCTGCTGCAATGCACGCCCAATGAGGGCACGCCCAATGACGGCACGCCCAATGACGGCACGCCCAATGAGGACATGAGATACATCTGTGCGTGCACGAGATGGAAGGCTGACAGACAGGGCGACAATCCAATCGATTGGTTGTACTTTTTACAGTACTACGGCTTCCACAGATGACTTTTTTTTATGTATTTGTTGTCAAAGCACTTCAGATATTCGTTGCTATCGGGATGTTAAGAGCATTCCATGGAATATAACAAAAAGTGTATCTCGAGCCGGTTTCTGAAACGTACCCACCCCACCTTTAACCCTCTCAGAGTTTTCTTTTTTCAAACACAAATCTCAATCTTTTACAGTATTAAAATAACAAAACAAAGAAACATATGCTCATATTAAGGGGGTATAAGTATGTAGTATAATACAATGTAAAGATACTAACATTTAGAGTTATTTTAACTGTCTTTTGTGTTTAACGGTAACATTTGATATTTTTTTCAAATCAGAAATTGTTATTGTTTGTTTATATAAACATTATAGCAGAGGTGGAAGAAGTACTCAGATCTTGGACTTGAGTAGAAGTAGAAGTACTCAGATATTTTACTTGAGTTGAAGTACTCAGGTCTTGTTCTTGAGTAAAAGTAGAAGTACTCAGATCTTGTACTTGAGTAAAAGTAGAAGTACCAGAGTGTAGGAATACTCTGTTACAGTAAAAGTAGAAGTACTCAGTTCTTGTACTTGAGTACAAGTAGAAGTACTCAGATCTTGTACTTGAGTAAAAGTAGAAGTACTCAGATCTTGTTCTTGAGTAAAAGTAGAAGTACTCAGATCTTGTTCTTGAGTAAAAGTGGAAGTACTCAGATCTTGTACTTGAGTAAAAGTAGAAGTACTCAGATCTTGTACTTGAGTAAAAGTAGAAGTACTCAGATCTTGTTCTTGAGTAAAAGGAGAAGTACTCAGATCTTGTACTTGAGTAAAAGTAGAAGTACCAGAGTGTAGGAATACTCTGTTACAGTAAAAGTAGAAGTACTCAGTTCTTGTACTTGAGTACAAGTAGAAGTACTCAGATCTTGTACTTGAGTAAAAGTAGAAGTACTCAGATCTTGTTCTTGAGTAAAAGTGGAAGTACTCAGATCTTGTACTTGAGTAAAAGTAGAAGTACTCAGTTCTTGTACTTGAGTAAAAGTAGACATACTCAGATCTTGTTCTTGAGTAAAAGTAGAAGTACTCAGATCTTGTTCTTGAGTAAAAGTAGAAGTACTCAGGTCTTGTTCTTGAGTAAAAGTAGAAGTACTCAGGTCTTGTACTTGAGTAAAAGTAGAAGTACTCAGATCTTGTACTTGAGTAAAAGTAGAAGTACCAGAGTGTAGGAATACTCTGTTACAGTAAACGTCCTGCATTCAAAATGTCCCTCAAGTGAAAGTAGAAAGTATTCTCATCTAAATATAGTGAAAGACAGTAAAAGTAGTCGTTGTGCAGATTGGTCCATTTCAGAATAATATATATGATATGTTTTATAATGATTGATCTTGAAAGTGTTCTCAAAGCTGGTGAAGGTGCAGCTAGTCTGAAGTACTTTGTAGACTGCAGGGTAGCTGGTGAAGGTGCAGCTAGTCTGAAGTACTTTGTAGACTGCAGGGTAGCTGGTGGATTTACTCCAGGTGGAACTAAAGTCTGATTCAACACTTGGTTAGATTTCACATCATTCATCCAGATCTGTGAAGTAACTAAAGGTATTAAATACATGCAGTGGAGTAAAAGTACACCCTTTACCTCAAAAGTGTACTTAAGTAAAGTACTTTAGTAAATATCCTTGGTAACTTTATACCAGTGCATTAAAGTTAGTTGTACTTCTAAAACGTGTTGGAAATACCTGGAAATAATCAATGACAATTATTAATATTGGTATTTTATTACTCGGCCGACAGCCTTGGTATTTTAAAGGAAAGATAAAGACCTTTCTGAAAATTAAAGCAGGTAAACATGTCACAGTAGAGACACACAACACAAATAGGTCCTCTTTAAACTGGGGAAGATAAGGCCCAGTGAACATAGAAACATCTCCTGTCGAGAAGAGAGAAGACATGGTGGCAATCCGCTTCAACACTTCTCAGTTTCACAACGTCCACAGGTTGTTCTTTGGGGACGTGGGGTGATACTTGTTGCTCAAAGAGGATGAGGATATCTCACCCTCACACACGACCCTGAGAGGCCTGGCGTTTGCATCACACTGTGGCAAAGATATGAGGCAATGGTCATAACATGATATTTGTTTCCAGTTTCAATAAAGTAAATCTCATCGTTTGTTCTGAAAGGTAATCCCTTTGTCCAATTCCTAAACACAGCCTATTCCTTGTGACATTACCATCATGTCTGTAAGTACTGTGCTGCATGTATGGTTGTATTTACTCAGTATAGGATCTTAAGCATTTGGTTTTGATGCCTGGAAAATAATACAATGTTGGAAGAAAATGTGCTTCAAATGTTCTCGTTAGAATATAAAGTCCTTTCTTTGCGAGTTATTTCCATAGAATCCAGAACATGTTCAGAATTGATGGCGATAAAATGAGTTGTCCCGTGAGAGAACACCTCGACCTGCTGTGGACATGATAGAAACCCACACATGAAGGTTAAATGTTGACAAAAAAAAGCGCAAAGAAAGAAAAGCTCAATGTCTCTCATGCACATATCGAGTGTGATTGAAAGTAAGGTGTTGGAGCTATACATCTCTTTATATTATTTAATAGTTTAACATTTATTTTCTTGCTGTTTTATAGTGTTTATTGTAAATGTATTCTTAGTTAGCGTCATAAGTTAAAGTAGTTTCTATGCTTTTATTTTGAAGGCATGTTTGGGCACTGGGTGATCAGAGCACCTGGTGGACTTGTATATATTGGAGACAGGTGGAAGTGGGAGCCAGAGCACTAGGAGGCAAACGGTTTTTTACCAGGGTGTTTCAAGCCACACAAAGGAAAGCCATAGGAACGGCTTAAGGAAAAGAGGTACAGGTAGTGATGGCGAGATGAAGCCTTATGAAGCTTTGAAGCTTTGCAGCCAATTGGTTCGCTAAAGGGTTCGTCTCATGAGGCTTCATCATGGGCTTCATCTGAACACAAACCCCCTGCTGGTCAAAGTGTGTAAAACAGGCAGATTGGACATCTCAACAGTGTGCTGTATCTCATACCGAGTTCCCAATGAGTAAAGCCTTAGAATAACTCTAAACAACGAACAGAAAATCATATCTTCATGTTAACAATATTGTTTTTATTCCAGTTGAATGATTGTGATTGAAAAGCCTAAGGAGGCTGGAAAACATTGCAAAGAGGGATTTGCATTCCTTAATAATATTCATAAACGTAACCACGTTGTAGGCGGAGAAAGGCTAAACCATATCAAAGAATACATTTATTAACTACATTATCTCATTTAGCTGTAGCTTTTATAAACAACAACAAAGACGTGTTGTTCAGTCGTTGAACCAGGGACCCTGCGGTCGTGAGTCAACTGCTTTCCAGCTGAGCCACAGCACACACGCTGAGTCTCCCTGAAAACACTGCACCATATTTATTCATTTATTCATTCATGTTTGTACTTCTACATTTATTTATGCTTGTATCTATTTATACTTATAACATGTTCCGACCTCTATATGAGTGAGGGTCTGAGCGCTCTTGATTCCATCGTGTCACCGGGTACAGGAGGGGTAATATGGTTCTTAGTATACATCCATGGGGATTATGAGCGTTGTGGTTCAACGGTTCAACGGATCTGAATCGCTTCCTGAAGCAGTCACGTGGTATCGACAGGCAGCGAGGCTTCGTTTGTCATCGATGACGTCACTGGCCCAAAACGATACAAGCCTCGAGACAAGCTTCACAAAAAGCTTCGGGGATTACTCGACTCACGCTCCGAAGCCTCGGCGCAATACGTAACATCACTAGGTATAGGAAACCTGTTCGTTGTACTTTGTTATTAAGTTAACTATCTGTTTTAGTTCGATATGATTTTGGCCGCTACATAAAGTGTCGTGTGCACCAAGACGAGGAATATATAACAAATCCTGCGAGAAAGTGACATTAAAATGCAATTATTCAATGTACTCAAAGAAGTAATGCTTACACTCGAGACCGACGCGGATACACATTACCAATCTAATTGAAATGCAAAGCCAGAAGTCCCTTTCCATGCTCACAGTCAGACTGGAGTGAAAACACATTTTGTGACTGCAGTGTTTTCGGAGACGACGGGCCACGGGGATTCACCTGAAGGCGCATTTGGTTTTATGTTCCCGTGATTGATGCTGCAGCTCCGAGCCCTGTGTGTCTAATACAGATACGAGCCTCACCGAGAACTCATCAACTGTTGCACAGTCTATTTCACAACAGAGCCCAATGGTTGTTTGTTTCTTACTATTTTAGCCCCTTATTCTGTAAATACCACATTATAAACCGTTGTAATCCTGCCTAGGATCCTCTTAATCCGCCAAAACAAGCCAGCTTCCTCTGAGCTTTGTTCAACAAATAAAAGCCGAAGAGAGAGAACAGCAATCCTCTTGAAACTTTGCACCTCATTTTCCCAAAGTAGAGAATTATGAAGACTTTGTTTTACGTTCTGTTACGTCTTTTCTACGGAGGGCAACCCATGCAAACTTGTGCAACGGCCTAAAACACTTTCATAGGAGAGAAATGACATGAAAATGAAGAAATACATTTACCAACTTCACACAACGTGTACAGCATTTAGAAAACATTCAACAACTTGATGAAACATGTGCAATGTTTACTAAAAGCTCTGCATAAATCAAACGCTGCAAATACAAAAGGCTGAAAGAAGCTCGGAGACCAGGGGACACTAAAAAGTGACGCACACAGCTGGGAGACCAGGGACACTAAAGAGTGACGCACACAGCTGGGAGACCAGGGGACACTAAAGAGTGACACACACAGCTGGGAGACCAGGGGACACTAAAGAGTGACGCACACAGCTGGGAGACCAGGGGACACTAAAGAGTGATGCACACAGCTGGGAGACCAGGGGACACTAAAAAGTGACGTACACAGCTGGGAGACCAGGGGACACTAAAGAGTGACGTACACAGCTGGGAGACCAGGGGACACTAAAGAGTGATGCACACAGCTGGGAGACCAGGGGACACTAAAAAGTGACGTACACAGCTGGGAGACCAGGGGACACTAAAGAGTGATGCACACAGCTGGGAGACCAGGGGACACTAAAAAGTGACGTACACAGCTGGGAGACCAGGGGACACTAAAGAGTGACGTACACAGCTGGGAGACCAGGGGACACTAAAGAGTGATGCACACAGCTGGGAGACCAGGGGACACTAAAAAGTGACGTACACAGCTGGGAGACCAGGGGACACTAAAGCAGCGTTGCCAACTTTGGGTACCTGGCTGGAGTGAGATTTTGATATCATGGGTTTAATTTAGTGCTGTCAAAATTATCGCGTTAACGGCGGTAATTAATGTTTTGAATTAATTGCGTTAAAATATATATAACGCATGTGCAGAATGGCCCGCCCCATACGTGCCACCAGTGGCAGCGCCAGGGTATGGCTGGGGTAGGCTACACCCATACCAAGAAATGGCTTAGCCCCACCATGAACAATGATGTTAAAGTAAGCAAAATAAAGTCTGCCAACTCGCGCGGAGTAAATTGCACAGACAGCAGTTAGTAAGATTGATTTCAGTAGCCACGGTTTTGAAAACTTTTGTCACGTAGTGATCGTCTTCTCAATAGAACATCTTTGATAACGGCGTGGTGTTGTTGCAGGAAGTCCCGACGGAGAATACTCTTGCTGTAGTACAGGGCAGAGCCATATAATAGTAATAATATGGCTCTGGTACAGGGGTGCACATAACTGGTACGCAGGTTATGTGCATAATCTGAAATGCGTACCGTCACTTGTGTCACAAAGCGCATTTGCGTACCGACGTACTTGTGAAGCTTTTCCAGAAGGCGGTTAGATCACCGGACGACAGAGTCGGTCTCCGTGTGCACAGACAGGGCTGCTGTTAACGTCGGTCTGTACAACGGAACTGTGCCAAAACTGCGCCAACCGGCTGCGGAGGGAGACTCCCCCCTTCACTGGAGAACTGCGCTAAAACAGCTGATCACAACGTTCACACTCTGTGGTCACGAAGTACTCCACTAGCCCCCCCCCTCTGTCGACTTTCCTGAAGTACTCCACTAGGGCCCCCCCCCGTCTACTTTCCTGAAGTACTCCACTAGCCCCCCCCCCCCCCCCCCCCGTCTACTTTCCTGAAGTACTCCCCCGTTGATAGAAATCAACACGTAATGAATAAAGACCCCACGGTTTGATGATTGATAGGTGTGTGTGTGTGGGCTGTCTTTCATTTTGACACGCAGACAAATGTTATAATAAACATAGATACTGTATGTTAAATGGATATATCCGCCTGCTTTCATTTATCTTTCCATTCCCAACAATATACATAAATAAATGGCATATTTTGGACATAGTTCGAATGGTGATTAATCTGATTAATTAATTTTTTAACTGTGATTAATCTGATTAAAAAATGTAATCGTTTGACAGCCCTAGTTTAATTACACATATGTTCACTAAATGACTGCTATCGTGTCAGTAGCGGGACTTTAGCATATATATAGGATCTATATACAAATACACAATATTGGACACAGACTATAAAGGGCACACAGTTTCATTCACTAATGAAAGTCAAACACATTTTTGTTTCCACTGTTTTATTGTGTGTCGCGATAAACAATTAATTGACTTATGGTACGATAAATAAAAATGAACTCGATAACTTTTCTGAACTCGATACATTTCCATTTACATGAGGATGTGACTAGCAGTTTGAAAGGATGTACTTGAATTATTATTATATATTATCATTATGTCAGTGGTCTAAAATGGTCATATAACGGTGCCGACAATATTATCGTTTATCGCAATATTTCCGTCACTCTTTAGTGTCCCCTGGTCTCCCAGCTGTGTGCGTCACTCTTTAGTGTCCCCTAGTCTCCCAGCTGTGTTCGTCACTCTTTAGTGTCCCCTGGTCTCCCAGCTGTGTGCGTCACTTTTTAGTGTCCCCTGGTCTCCCAGCTGTGTGCGTCACTTTTTAGTGTCCCATGGTCTCCCAGCTGTGTGCGTCACTGTTTAGTGTCCCCTGGTCTCCCAGCTGTGTTCGTCACTCTTTAGTGTCCCCTGGTCTCCCAGCTGTGTTCGTCACTCTTTAGTGTCCCCTGGTCTCCCAGCTGCGTATGTCACTCTTTAGTGTCCCCTGGTCTCCCAGCTGTGTTCGTCACTGTTTAGTGTCCCCTGGTCTCCCAGCTGTGTGCGTCAGTCTTTAGTGTCCCCTGGTCTCCCAGCTGTGTGCGTCACTCTTTAGTGTCCCATGGTCTCCCAGCTGTGTGCGTCACTTTTTAGTGTCCCATGGTCTCCCAGCTGTGTTCGTCACTCTTTAGTGTCCCCTGGTCTCCCAGCTGTGTGCGTCACTTTTTAATGTCCCCATGTCTCCCAGCTGTGTTCGTCACTCGTTAGTGTCCCCCTGGTCTCCCAGCTGTGTGCGTCACTCTTTAGTGTCCCATGGTCTCCCAGCTGTGTGCGTCACTTTTTAGTGTCCCATGGTCTCCCAGCTGTGTTCGTCACTCTTTAGTGTCCCCTGGTCTCCCAGCTGTGTGCGTCACTTTTTAATGTCCCATGTCTCCCAGCTGTGTTCGTCACTCGTTAGTGTCCCCTGGTCTCCCAGCTGCGTGCGTCTCTTTTTAAGTGTCCCCTGGTCCTCCAGCTGCGTATGTCTCTTTTTAGTGTCCCCTGGTCTCCCAGCTGCGTGCGTCTCTTTTTAGTGTCCCCTGGTCTCCCAGCTGCGTGCGTCTCTTTTTAGTGTCCCCTGGTCTCCCAGCTGCGTATGTCTCTTTGTATTGTCCCCTGGTCTCCCAGCTGCGTGCGTCTCTTTTTAGTGTCCCCTGGTCTCCCAGCTGCGTGCGTCTCTTTTTAGTGTCCCCTGGTCTCCCAGCTGCGTGCGTCTCTTTGTAGTGTCCCCCTGGTCTCCCAGCTGCGTGCACCTCTTTTTAGGGTCCCCTGGTCTCCAGCTGCGTGCGTCTCTTTTTAGTGTCCCCTGGTCTCCATTGTGTTTTCAGCTTCTTGCAGCGTTTGGTTTATGCCGCTTAAGTAAACATCTGTTGGTGAAGATGTTTCTTCAATTGCAAGTGTTTTGGTACATTTGTGGCTTCTTGTATTTGAAACTGCAGAAGTTTCTCCTAATGGAATAGTTTGTGTTGTTAGTTGTGTTGTTAGTTGTGTAGTTAGTTGTGTTGTTGTGCCCCTTTCGGCTGCTGCTCCTCAGACTTCTCCACATCAAAGTCAGTGAGCACACAGCAAGGTGAATTCAGCTCCTCTATAGGAAGCACAGAGGGGAAACTTTTTAGAGGAAACCACCGCACTAAAAGATAAGCAGGCGAGAGAGGCACCGCTACACATAATAATTAACCCAATGTACAGGCTGAGCAGTGATTCAATTAAACTGAGCTCTATAGCGCAAAGAAACATTTCATTCAGCAATCGAAGAGTGAAAGCAATTACATGAGCCAAACTAGACTCAGAGGGTTCATAGAAAATGCATCTGCTTAATCAAGAGCAACACTAAAATACAAAATGGGGCCACTAGCTAACAATCATATGAAATCTATTAGAAAGAGGCAAGGTGCTAATGCAGGGGTGGGAAACCTCTGGCCCCCGGGCCGTACACGGACCACGAGACCATTTAGTACGGCCCTCGAGGTAATTTATAAACACTCGCGAAAAAGAAAATAATTAAATAAATCTAGACCGCAAAACAATTAAACAAGCGAGGTGCCTGTTTTTCCTGGCCACGGTCAGGGTCTTTGAACACAACACGAGCCTAACGTGTCATCACGTGGTATATGTCTCGTCTGACAGGGGCCATTTCTCAATCTCGAGGATGCTGGCTTGGTAGTCGCGTACTTCCAA
>JAMFTG010000059.1:360000-507935 GCA_023974075.1 Chaenocephalus aceratus | reverse complement strand
AAACCATTCAGTGCTTTATAAACCAGCAGCAGTATTAGAAATCTATTCTTTGACACACAGGAAGCCAGTGTAAAGACTTCAGAACAGGAGTGATGTGATCCACTTTCTTAGTGTCAGTGAGGACTCGAGCAGCGGCGTTCTGAATCAGCTGCAGCTTTCTAATAGATGTTTTAGGTGAGACCTGTGAAGACACCTTTGCAGTAGTCCAGTCTACTGAAGATAAAGGCATGGACAAGTTTTTCCAAATCCTGCTGTGACATTAGTCTTTTAATCCTAGATATATTCGAAGTAGAACAAAAGTAGAAGTACTCAGGTCTTGTACTTGAGTAAAAGTAGAAGTACTCAGATCTTGTACTTGAGTAAAAGTACAAGTACTCTTATCTTGTACTTGAGTAAAAGTAGAAGTACTCAGATCTTGTACTTGAGTAAAAGTACAAGTACTCTTATCTTGTACTTGAGTAAAAGTACAAGTACTCGGGTCTTGTACTTTAGTAAAAGTAGAAGTACTCAGATCTTGTACTTGAGTAAAAGTACAAGTACTCTTATCTTGGACTTGAGTAAAAGTAGAAGTACTCAGGTCTTGTACTTGAGTAAAAGTAGAAGTACTCAGGTCTTGTACTTGAGTAAAGTAGAAGTACTCAGAAAGTATTTTGAAATCTATTCTTTGACACACAGGAAGCCAGTGTAAAGACTTCAGAGCAGGAGTGATGTGATCCACTTTCTTAGTGTCAGTGAGGACTCGAGCAGCGGCGTTCTGAATCAGCTGCAGCTTTCTAATAGATGTTTTAGTGAGACCTGTGAAGACACCTTTGCAGTAGTCCAGTCTACTGAAGATAAAGGCATGGACAAGTTTTTCCAAATCCTGCTGTGACATTAGTCTTTTAATCCTAGATATGTTCTTTAGGTGATAGTAGGCTGATTTAGTAACTGTTTTAATGTGACTGTTGAAACTCAGGTCAGAGTCCATGACTACACCTAGATTTCTGGCTTTATCTGTTGGTTTGAACATTGCACACAGAAGCTCAGCGCTAACTTTTATACGTTCTGCCTTGGCTCCAAAAACCATTAATTGGAGAAAGTTCTGACACATCCAGCCATTGATTTGTTCAATGCACTTACTCAGTGTTTGAATTGGAGCATAGTCCTCCCGGTGAAATGGTTACGTAAATGTGTGTGTCATCTGCATAGCTATGGGAAGCCAATAGCTTAGTATTTATGTAATGTGGTTTACTGTTTACTTCAATTCAAATCCTACATGTCTTTTAAATCATTCATTCAAACACTGCTAGAAAAGTGCAAAGATAAACAATGGATATATGTGAAATAGGACAGTCCGAATAGGTATCTAGACACCAAACCGAATTGATTTACACTATATATTAAAAACACCTAACACTAACCAAAAACCCTAAAACTAATCGACTAAAACGTCCCAATTAATCAGTCTTAACGTTGGTTTAATATCGGTAAGATATCATAACCACATACATATGAAAGGTACAAATAATGGTACGAATTGAATGCATTTCAGAGTAATGTACTATACTAGAAATACTTGATACAGTATACCAAGGCCACCTTACACTCGACCAACGATGAATAACTCTTGCAGCACGCTAAACAGAAATGATTTACACTATGTATTACTAACACATCTGGAATGGAAAGTTAATGTATTGAACAGACACATTAACCAAGCTAGTAAACACTAACCAAATACCCTACAACTAATCTACTAAAATGTCCAAAACATTTAATTGACTTTGAGTCATTTCATTTTAGTGTGCCATGTAGGCTACTATACTAGAAATACGTTAACACTGTATATTAAGGTACACAAATTAACCATCCACTAGTTGTTAATTATGATGCATATTAGCAGTATATTGGCTCTTTATTAGTCATTATAAAACACTTAGTAATGCCTTATTCTACATGACGATATTCAAGCCATTAGTTGAGTGTTTTTCCTCAATAAACCTCTAATTAGTGCGTATTTATTGTAAGTAAGGACGTTGTTGTACATGCGTTGTGGTCTTAATATGCGCTGCTCAATATGGGCCTAATAAGGCAGCAGTACCACAAGAATAGTAATTATCCCATAATAACACTTAACAAATATTATGGTCTATTCTTATGTAACAAGACATGAAACTACAAGTGTTAATTGTGTCTAAATAATTTTTGTTTAGGTATTTCTATCTAAGAATATGTTTTGGGGTATTGACAGTTCAGCTACCAATAGGTGACATGTACCTGTATGTTTCATATTTGCACATTTATATTTTTGTAAAATGTGTACTGAAGGTTAGTTAGACAGGAAACCGGGTACAGGAAGTAGGAGAACTGAATAGCCAACCCAGTCTCACGGCATTTCGTGTTCACCAACACGATTTGTAATCTATTGATTCGTGTTCACCATCACGATTTGCCCCTTTTTTTCGTGTTGCACAGCACGATTTTAAAAGCAATGTATTTCTACTGGTAACGTGTTTCGTGCCTGCAGGCTGCCGCACGTCTTTTTCTCCGGTCGGGTCGTGGAAGACCGGAAGCTGTGTGGTTCATAAAAACATGTTCTTACTCAATATCAAGCCACAGTTATTGCTTTTATTTTAAATCGTATAATTTCGGACTTTTGTTTCCGTCTGTGAGGAAAATAAATGGGGCTCAGAGCCTCAGGATACTGAAATCTGTATTTTTTAAATCTTTTTTTCCTTCTAATTTGTTATTCTTTTCAAAATAACACACTGTTATTTACTCACCAATAACACACAATTATCCTTGCTTTTATTTATTGGTTTAATTCCATAATCTCGGGCTTTTTTGGTGTCCGTCAGGAACTGAATTTCAAAATAAATATAACCGGAAACAGACGTAGGCATTTCGAGCGATTACCCAAGATCCTCAGCTATGGTTTTAAGCTCACTGATTGGATGTGTTAGCCGCAATGCATGCTGGGATTTGGTGTTTATATTATATGAAATCCGGAAAACATTTTAAAAGTATAAAATAATACTTAATTCCGAGTGCTCTTGCTTTTCTCTTTGAAAGTCATCACATAACGGCATTGTAATACACGGTTCGGCTGCATTACATATTACAGATCTGCCGTAGTTCTTTATTTAGAGAGCCCTGATGAGAAGACCTTTGGAAAAACTGGAAGAAATGCCGCCGAAACTGAATACTTGACGTGGATCATAAATATATCAACAATTAAACAACATCTTCAATTTCTCTTCACACAATACGTCTCCTTGCAGTATCAACACTAATTCGGCTGACTTTTACATTTGATCTAATTCATAGATAGGTTATAATTACACCATTACACCGTTACTTTGTAACGCGTTAGTCCCAACACTGCAGATCAGCGGTTTTGGAGAGAGCCAAAAATCTAAGAGGGACGAACATCTACTTAATGAAGATTACACTGAAGCAGTCAGAATGAAAAGGAAAGAGCTACTCCCTAAATTGTGGGAAGCGCGGGAGAGGGGAGAGATTGCCTTCCTGAGGCCTGACAAGCTGATAATCCGCCCCCCACAGCGCTCCAGAGCCTAATTGTATCACTGGTCTTTTAAGGTATATCTGATATGAACTAATTATGAACACATGACAATAATGTCACATTCTGTCAATCTGCCAAAGAAGGAATGCTACTTGCTCACTTGAATGTGTGTAGTTTGAGGAATAAGGTGCATGAACTCTGCCATTTGGTAGAATCAAATAATATACACATACTGGCTATCTCAGAGTCACACCTGGACTCACCTGTTGCTGATTCAGAGGTTGCAATGCATGGTTACAATCTGTTCAGAAAGGATGGAGATAAGAAGGGTGGCGGAGTTTTGATCTATGTACAAAATCATATTCCAGCTAAAGTACGATACTGTCAGGGTTTAGTGCTAGTATCCTGTTAGCTGTTGTGTTTTGTCTATCGGTCTGTTGATGATAATTACTATACTCTCTCTCTCTCCAGGTGTCGGCACTTCCTGTCCGTGTGGCACCTGCTAGACTGATTGTTGTTCCCGCCCCTGATTGTGTCCACCTGTGCCCCATTACCTAATATGTATATTTAGTCCTTCTCTCCCTTTGTCTGGTGTTGGTTCGTCTTGTCTTGTCGTTGTCTCCATGCCTGTGTACCAGAGAACCATGTTACCTAGTAGAACCTAGTACCTAGTAGAACCTAGTAGAACCATGTTACCTAGTAGAACCTCGTGAATCGATGTAGATTCTTAGTAGATCCTAGTAGTTAATATTGGATAGCTTGGTTTATTGACAATAAAGAATATTACCAAGCAAACGGAATCGAGCATCTGAGTTCTTACGAGGTCATCGTAGCAGATACGACCTAATGAAAAATGAAATAGAAGCTTTATGGTTACAAATACAATTGCCACATTTAAAACCCATATTAGTTGGATGCTGTGATAGGCCACCGAGTGCCAATTCAAACTATCGAGATGGTATTTGTGAAATGGTAGATAATACAGCTGAGTGTAATAGCGAAATATATTTCATGGGAGACCTGACTATCAATGCCTTCAATGAGAAGTGCCCCATGTGTAATATGACTCAGGTAATAACATCACCAACCAGAAGGGCTACAAATAAACATGGGGCTATTACAACGACCCGCATTGACCACATCTATACTAACCGGCTGTAAGGGGAACTTCTGTGTAGCAGTGCAGTGGGAGTCACCGACTCAGGAAGGAGACACGGTGGAGCAGGAGCTTTGATGTCAAACACTGGAGGTTTATTTGGAGTTACGGCCGGAGCATTCACATCACAAGTCACAGCGGTCACGGTGAGGACTGCACGGGTGGGTTGCCTCGTCAACTCTGGAGAACCTCTCTCTCGTTAGCCCATGTAACTGGTTTCACAGAGTCATCAACATATCTTGATAAGATAGTGTAACCAGTTGGGCACACTGAGTCACTTGCGTCTGTCACTTATGGCCTCGAAGATGTCATACCTTGGAGTCCACAAACAACAAAGAAGGAAGTGTCCCAGTGCACCCACAACAAAGACCATCTGTGACCTAGTGTTGACCGGTCACAGAAAGGGAACAATAACATTATGGCTGAAGCAGCCTATGTCCTTAAAGGAGACAAACAGACGGTTGGTCCTGTACGTCATATCTAGGAGTCTAGGTCAATCATTTCCCTAACACAGGCCAGAGCACTGCACTAAAGCGTTGTCACTCACAGTTGGCTTTAGTGATCATAATCTAGTTGCTATAGTACGCAAGACCAAAATACCTAAGGCTGGCTCCAAGATAAATGATAGAAGGTCTTATAAGGGGTTTAATCAGGGACACTTTGTAGAGGAGGTAAATAATGTGCAATGCTTTGATGTTTGCCATGAGGAAAACCCAGGAAAAGCACTGGGAGTATTTATGAAGTCTTTCATGGGGATTGCCGATCAGCGTGTTCCTATGAGAAAATGGTCTGCCCGGTCAAAGTGTGCACCTTGGTTGAATGACGAGATGAGAAGTTTAATGGTCCAACGAGATGATGCTAAAAAAACCGCAGACAGAACAGGTTCTCTATGTGACAAACAACATTACTGTGAACTAAGAAATGCGGGTAACCAAATTGAATACATGTAGAAAGAGGGAATACTACATGCAGGAAATCAGTGATTCTACGAATGATGGAAAGAAAATATTGAATAACATAATGGGGAGGAACTCAAACATGCATACTTCCTTTATAGAAACCGAGGGTAAGTTCATTACCAAGCCAGCAGATATTGCAAATCATTTTAATGATTATTTTACAAATAAAGTAGACAAGCTGAGGAATGCCATGGGTGCAGTCGAGGACACATCACATCCTTAACGGTCGTATCATGAGGGAAAAGCAGTGCATGTTTGAATTCCACAATGTGACAGAAGAATATGTTGAAAATATGCTTTTACATCTGTCCGATGATACATCTCCTGGGATTGACAACTTGGATGGTAAACTGCTCAAAATGACGGCCAAATACATATCCAAGCCATTGAGTCACATGTTTAATAAAAGTTTAGAGCAAGGCGTGTACCCCGAGATCTGGAAGGAAGCCAAGGGCATCCCATTACCCAAGGATAAAAGAAAAACCTTTGCTGGTTACAATAGTTGACCTATAAGTCTCCTCCCAGTGTTAAGTAAATTAATAGAAAAAATAGTATGCACCCAAATTCAATACTACTTTTCAATTAACAATCTGACAACGAACTACCAACACGCCTATAGAGATGGTCACTCTACAAGTACAGCACTTGCACAAATGACCGACGACTGGTTGAAGAGCATGGATGATAGGAGGCTTGTCGGAGCTGTGACGTTAGACTTTAGCGCAGCTTTCGATGTAGTCGATCATAGTCTGCTGCTGAACACACTCAAATGCTATGGCTTTGGTTCTGTTGCTATGGCTTTGGTTCTGTTGCTATGGCTTTGGTTCTGTTGCTCTGGCTTTGGATCTGTTGCTCTGGCTTTGGTTATGTTGCTATGGCTTTGGATCTGTTGCCATGGCTTTGGTTCTGTTGCTATGGCTTTGGTTCTGTTGCTCTGGCTTTAGATCTGTTGCTATGGCTTTGGATCTGTTGCTATGGCTTTGGTTCTGTTGCTATGGCTTTGGTTCTGTTGCTCTGGCTTTGGTTCTGTTGCTATGTGTTGGATGGAGAGCCACCTGACTAGGAGAAGGCAGCGAGTGTTTTTCAATGGGAGCTTTTCTGAAAGTACGGTGTTGCAGTGCGGGGTCCCACAGGGGAGTTCGCTTGGGCCTTTGTGGTATTCTATATTCACAAATGACCTTCCTTACGTATTAAATAAGTCCAGTATAATAATGTATGCTGATGATTCCACAATGTACAGTACAGCATCAACATGCAGTGAGTTAAACTATCTTAAAATAGAGATTAAAGCCATGGCAGACTGGGTCAACAATAACAAACTGGGACTCAACATTGCAAAAACAAAAGCGATGGTGTTCGGATCCAGACAGATGTTAAGCAGCAATCCTCATTAAGCCTGACGCCGGCTGGTCAGCCAGTGGAACAGGTACACGAGACTAAGCTGCTTGGCATTGTTCATGACTCTGGTTTACGGTGGACAAAGCAAATTGACAGTATCGTAACTAAAATGGGAAGGAGCATAGCTGTGGCGAGAAAATGTACAAAGTATGTAACACCAACCACTTTGAAACAAGTCATTCAGTCTCTGGTTTTGTCTCATCTTGAGTACTGTCCGGTCACATGGTCATCAGCAGCAAAAACACATTTACAGAAATTACAAATAGCTCAAAACAAGGCTGCCAGACGAGCTCTCTACTGTTCGAAGCGCACTCATATTGGAGTTATGCATAGAAGCCTATCATGGCTTCCAGTTGAGAAATGTCTGTGATCTCGTGTTACCACTTTTCTAAAAAATGTCCAATTTAGCAAAAAACCACTGTATTTTTATGATCAAATAGTTTACACAAGAGACGAGCATGACCATAGGACTAGACAAGCTGCATCAGGCCATCTACGGGCACCTAAACCAGGACACATCTTCTGAACTCTTCTGTGTCTTATAGAGCTATAAAGGAACTCATTGCCACACTACCTCGCTGACATAGAGTCCAGAGCCTCTTTCAAGAAGAGATTGAAGGGCCATCTACTAGGGTTTACGATCAGTTTCTGGGTGAGTTGTACTGAGGAACAAGTATCACAGCACCGACGGGTGAAAAATTGTGTTTTGGTAACACGGGGTGTTCAGGTAACACCTAAAGACTTTGTTATGGAACGCAAAGCAGGGTAGGGGGCTAGTACATCCTCCTGAGGGTCCGATCGTGGATGTCATGCGAGCATAACACGGTGGAAACAATCAGTCTAAATTAACAATCGGGACGGAAATGTTCGGATCTCCAAAGGGAGGTTCTGTGAATAAATTAAAATCAAGAACCGAAATAATTGAACTATTCATATCTTAGACTGCACTGTAACTTTTATCTTTTAATGTTTATTTTATTAGCTTTTCTTTTTAATGACTGATTTTAAATGCCATTTTCTTAATGTCTTTCATTTTTTGTTTTTCTGTTAATGTTTGTTTTTAAATGCCTTTGTCTGAATGTCTTTCATTTTTGTAAAGCACCTTGAATTGCCTGGTGCTGAAAGGTGCTATATAAATAAACTTGCCTTGCCTTGCCTTGCCTTGCCTTGCCTTGCCTTGCCTTGCCTTGCCTTGCCTTGCCTTGCCTTGCCTTGCCTTGCCTTGCCTTGCCTTGCCTTGCCTTGCCTTGCCTTGCCTTGCCTTGCCTTGCCTTGCCTAATGACCAAGTACCCTTGTGAGCTGTGAACCCTAATTTAATTTGATCGCATGTTGTTGATGATATTGGTGAAGTTTTTAATGTTGTTAATGATGTCAGGACTTATGTCCTAAATGTTGCTGTATTATTGTTGTATTATTGTTGTATTGTTTTCAGTGTCGGACCCCAGGAAGAGTAGCTTTTGTCGAGAGCAAAAGCTAATGGGGATCCTTAATAAACATAAACATAAACAAGACTTCACTTTAAAATGGGGACATATTCTTAGATATAAATACCACATTTTGAGTTATTTAGACTTAATTAACACTTATAGTTTCATGTCTTGTTACATAAGAATAGATCGTATTTGTTAAGTGTTATTATGGGAGAATTACTATTCTTGTGGTTCTACTGCCTTATTAGGCCCATATTGAGCAGCGCATATTAAGACCAAAACAACTTGCTTACTTGCAATAAATCAGCACTAGTTAGAGGGTTATTGAGGGAAAACTAATGGCCTACTTGTAGAATATGGTCATGTAGAATAAGGCATTAAAAAGTGTTTTATAATGACTAATAAAGAGCCAATATATGGTGAATGTGTGTACCTTAATATAAAGTGTTACCAAAAATACTTGATACTAAAATGTCCCAAACATGTAATTCATCAGTGTTAACATTGGAACATATAATAACCACATGTATGTGGTTATTATATGTTCCCAATGTTTTGTGTACATTTTAAATAGACTTTTAACTACCTGCGGTTTTCTCATCATTTGGGGCGACCATCTGTCACGCGGGGGTAACCAATGATTGTCAATAACGGTACTAAATTAAAAATAGAATATCCATCAGTTTTGGATCAAATATTAATCAATGGTATACTATGCTATACTATGATGGGTATTGTAACTGCATTACGAGGGAGACACTGCCATTATAGAGTAAACTTGTGAAATCATGATTTACAAAAAATTAAAGGGCACACAACCCTTTTTTTTTTACGATGTATATTTAATTACTGATAACATATTAGTAATCTTAAGGAAATATATTAATTTTGGGATTAATTACGGTCGCCCCAAATGACTTTTATTAAGGCCATGTCCTATTAATTCAACTTTAAAAACACTAAAATCTCTTAATTTGGCGGGTTTTTGCATAAATGCATGTGTACACTACATTCCAAATGTTTGAACAATGGCCAAATATATCCTTATTTTTTGTATTTAAAAATTGGCCTATTCAAAAGTCTTATCCGTCAATGACCCATACATATTAAAACGGTAAAAATAATGGTACAAATTGAATGCATTTCGAAGTAGACTCATTTCACTTTAGTGTGCCTTATATTACAGTATACTAGAAATACTTGATCCAGCATACCAAGGCAACCAAACACTCGACACCCATTGACCAATGATGAATAACTCGTTCAGCCGTGCAAACACAAACATGATTGGCTGTGATTGTGGCTGAAGCAGCTCAGATAACAGTGTTTTGTAGCTGATGGCTGTAATTGTGTGAGCGAGCAGTGGGGGGTGGCTCTAAAGGGCAGAAGTCTGCGTGGCGCTGGCCTGGCACAGTCCGGCTGCGACGAATAACAGATGTTGGCTGACAGGCACAACCATTTGTCATTTAACTGTCTAAACAAAACAGGCCGGAGGGTGTCGACACAAGTCAATGTCACCAGCTTGGACGACGAGGAACGGATCCAAACATTTCAATACAGTTGAACCCCTCACTGACTATTGAGCCTCTTACGAACATGGCTCAGTTTGTCCTGCTGTGTGTTTCTCAGCAGATACTTGCTCCTCTTTTATTATTCAATAAGTGGCTCAATGTTACAAAGATCTGTCAAACTGAATTCATGGAGCTCCGTGAAAAAGAGCTCGCTGAGCAGTTAATGCACCAGAGTTTTGTTATGGGTCCCTATTCTGCTACTTTTCAGGTGTATATCAGTATGAAGTGTCTCCACTTTAAAGAGTCCTCTCCTGCTGATGTTCAGGGTGTATATCAGTATGTAGGGTCTCTACTTTAAAGAGTCCTCTCCTGCTGATGTTCAGGTGTATATCAGTATGTAGTGTCTCCACTTTAAAGAGTCCTTTCCTGCTGATGTTCAGGGGTATATCAGTATGTAGGGTCTCTACTTTAAAGAGTCCTCTCCTGCTGATGTTCAGGTGTATATCAGTATGTAGGGTCTCTACTTTAAAGAGTCCTCTCCTGCTGATGTTCAGGTGTATATCAGTATGTAGTGTCTCTACTTTAAAGAGTCCTCTCCTGCTGATGTTCAGGTGTATATCAGTGTGTAGTGTCTCCACTTTAAAGAGTCCTCTCCTGCTGATGTTCAGGTGTATATCAGTATGTAGTGTCTCTACTTTAAAGAGTCCTCTCCTGCTGATGTTCAGGTGTATATCAGTATGTAGTGTCTCTACTTTAAAGAGTCCTCTCCTGCTGATGTGCAGGTGTATATCAGTGTGTAGTGTCTCTACTTTAAAGAGTCCTCTCCTGCTGATGTTCAGGTGTATATCAGCATGTAGTGTCTCTACTTTAAAGAGTCCTCTCCTGCTGATGTTCAGGTGTATATCAGTGTGTAGTGTCTCTACTTTAAAGAGTCCTCTCCTGCTGATGTTCAGGTGTATATCAGTATGTAGTGTCTCTACTTTAAAGAGTCCTCTCCTGCTGATGTTCAGGTGTATATCAGTATGTCATGTCTCTACTTTAAAGAGTCCTCTCCTGCCGATGTTCAGGTGTAAATCAGTCTGAAACCAAAGCCTGAGTGTTCCCCTATCACGCCATCACTATAGATTTCATAGAATAATATCACTGTCTTTATCACTTTCTGTAAAGCTCCGCCTCAGTCTGCAGGACGATAACAGAGTGAGGGTTTTTGCCATGTTTTTACACAGTTACTTTACGACGCTGAGATTTACCACGGCAGTTTAAGCAATTAAACGGAAAACTGAACTGTAAATCTTGATATTTTACTAGCGTGAAATTCATATGCAGTTAAATAAACGTTACAATGCTCAGTTCAGGCCCCACCGCTAATAAACAGCTGCACCGCGGGGAGGTAGTTTATAGCTCCAGCAAATGAGAAATTGACCATTAATAGTCAACTCTAATAAAAAGCTTGGTTGTCTCACGCTGTATGTCAATGGCTATTGTTCTAAAAGATTGTCAAAAAGCCAATTCTGGACCGAAGCTGTGAAACGCATACATCCCTTCGTGGTTCATTTTCTCAGGCTTCATGGCGCCATTGTTTTTGATGTTCTCCAGAGAGTGATGGCTTCTTTTATTACCAGACAACATCCCTCATGTTGACAGGGCTCCATATTCACCTCAGAGCTCAGGGGCTCGGCTCGGACATTTCTTCCGGAGCTCAGCTCAAGGTCAGCATCTCCACTGGCGCAAAAAAAGCCCAGTTGCTTTTTGTACGTCTGCAGCCAGATGCGCTTAACTGCATTCGGATTTGCTCCTCGCTCCCCCCTCGCAGCATGATTTGCATGTTATTTCGTGTAGCTGTCATAAAGCTGCCTCTGAATAACTGTGACAAAATCCCCACCGGATGAAGCAACAAGACATCAACGCCGGAGGAGCCATGATGCAAACAGCCGAGGCCCGAAGCCACACAAACCACTGCCTTCAATGGCTAAATCCAACCCCAACTGCTCCGTTCCTCCATATCCTCACCCTCCCTACGAAAATGAAAAATGAACAATATTATCTCTCCACAGACAGCAGCCAAAGGATATTAATAGAATTCAATTGCAGAAGAGATTGGACACAGAGATCCCGTTGTGAGAGAGGCAGAGTGTCCAGGGGGCCAGCTCTAAATATGAGCAGACACGTATAGAAAAGGGATGAAAGAAAGACATTCACAGTTCGTGCATTGATCCACACAATTATCCAGGGTGACATGCAATGAATAAGAGATGGGACGAACAAAAGAAGGGATCAAAGATAGGATGACGCGGGCAACTGGAGGAGGAGACGCTCTTCTTTATATCAAAAACCTCCCAATTACAAAGATTAATCTTGGACATTGGAATGGGAGCTCATATAGTGGACGACGTAACACAAAGGGCCCGATCATACCGAGACGTTACAACGGTTTGCCACCAACCACTATTGGTTGCCATCGGTATTCATTATGGTTCAGGTGACAGGCATGCGTTTCTATAGAGTTTTAGACACAATATAAGTAAAACAAAGTCTCAACTGCATCACCACGAGTCTGTTTTGATAGGTGTCTTCCTAGTTCGCCCCCTTTCCCACTTCGCCCCTGAAATGGGAAAGGGGCGAAGTGGGAAAGGGGCGAAATGGGAAAGGGCGAAGTGGGAAAGGGGCGAAGTGCGAAAGGGGAAAAATGGGAAGGGGCGAAGTGGGAAAGGGGCGAAGTGGGAAAGGGGCGAAGTGGGAAAGGGGAAAAATGGGAAAGGGGCGAAGTGGGAAAGGGGGCGAAATGGGACAGGGGCGAAGTGGGAATGGGGCGAAATGGGAAAGGGGCGAAGTGGGAATGGGGCGAAATGGGAAAGGGGCGGAAGTGGGAAAGGGGCGAAATGGGAATGGGGCGAAGTGGGAATGGGGCGAAATGGGAAAGGGGCGAAGTGGGAAAGGGGCGAAATGGGAATGGGGCGAATGGGAAAGGGGAAAAATGGGAAAGGGGCGAAGTGGGAATGGGGCGAAGTGGGAATGGGGCGAAGTGGGAAAGGGGAAGAAATGGGAAAGGGGCGAAGTGGGAAAGGGGCGAAGTGGGAATGGGGGCGAAGTGGGAATGGGGCGAAGTGGGAAAGGGGCGAAATGGGAATGGGGCGAAATGGGGAAAGGGGCGAAGTGGGAAAGGGGCGAAGTGGGAAAGGGGCGAAGTGGGAATGGGGCGAAGTGGGAAAGGGGAAAAATGGGAAAGGGGCGAAGTGGGAAAGGGGCGAAGTGGGAATGGGGCGAAGTGGGAATGGGGCGAAGTGGGAAAGGGGCGAAATGGGAATGGGGCGAAATGGGAAAGGGGCGAAGTGGGAAAGGGGCGAAGTGGGAAAGGGGCGAATGGGGGAATGGGAATGGGGCGAAATGGGAAAGGGGCGAAGTGGGAAAGGGGCGAAGTGGGAAAGGGGAAAAATGGGAAAGGGGCGAAGTGGGAAAGGGGCGAAGTGGGAAAGGGGCGAAGTGGGAATGGGGCGAAGTGGGAATGGGGCGAAATGGGAAAGGGGCGAAGTGGGAATGGGGCGAAGTGGGAAAGGGGCGAAGTGGGAATGGGGCGAAGTGGGAAAGGGGGCGAAGTGGGAATGGGGCGAAGTGGGAATGGGGCGAAATGGGAAAGGGGCGAAGTGGGAAAGGGGCGAAGTGGGAATGGGGCGAAGTGGGAAAGGGGCGAAGTGGGAAAGGGGCGAAGTGGGAATGGGGCGAAGTGGGAAAGGGGCGAAGTGGGAAAGGGGCGAAGTGGGAAAGGGGAAAAATGGGAAAGGGGCGAAGTGGGAAAGGGGCGAAGTGGGAAAGGGGCGAAGTGGGGGAAAGGGGAAAATGGGAAAGGGGCGAAGGGGAAAGGGGCGAAATGGGAATGGGGCGAAATGGGAAAGGGGGCGAAATGGGAATGGGGCGAAATGGGAAAGGGGCGAGTGGGAAAGGGGCGAAGTGGGAAAGGGGCGAAGTGGGAAAGGGGCGAAGTGGGAAAGGGGCGAAGGGGAAAGGGAAAAATGGGAAAGGGGCGAAGTGGAATGGGGCGAAGTGGGAAAGGGGCGAAGTGGGAAAGGGGCGAAGTGGGAAAGGGGCGAAGTGGGAAAGGGGCGAAATGGGAATGGGGCGAAATGGGAAAGGGGCGAAGTGGGAAAGGGGCGAAGTGGGAATGGGGCGAAGTGGGAAAGGGGCGAAATGGGAATGGGGCGAAATGGGAAAGGGGCGAAGTGGGAAAGGGGCGAAGTGGGAAAGGGGAAAAAATGGGAAAGGGGCGAAGTGGGAAAGGGGCGAAGTGGGAAAGGGGCGAAGTGGGAATGGGGCGAAGTGGGAATGGGGCGAAATGGGAAGGGGCGAAGTGGGAATGGGGCGAAGTGGGAAAGGGGCGAAGTGGGAATGGGGCGAAGTGGGAAAGGGGCGAAGTGGGAATGGGGCGAAGTGGGAATGGGGCGAAATGGGAAAGGGGCGAAGTGGGAAAGGGGCGAAGTGGGAATGGGGCGAAGTGGGAAAGGGGCGAAGTGGGAAAGGGGCGAAGTGGGAATGGGGCGAAGTGGGAAAGGGGCGAAATGGGAATGGGGCGAAATGGGAAAGGGGCGAAGTGGGAAAGGGGAAAAATGGGAAAGGGGAAAAAAATGGGAAAGGGGCGAAGTGGGAAAGGGCGAAGTGGGAATGGGGCGAAGTGGGAATGGGGCGAAATGGGAAAGGGGCGAAGTGGGAAAGGGGCGAAGTGGGAAAGGGGCGAAGTGGGAATGGGGCGAAGTGGGAAAGGGGCGAAGTGGGAAAGGGGAAAAAAGGGGAAAATGGGAAAGGGGAAAAATGGGAAAGGGGCGAAGTGGGAAAGGGGCGAAGTGGGAATGGGGCGAAGTGGGAATGGGCGAAATGGGAAAGGGGCGAAGTGGGAAAGGGGCGAAGTGGGAAAGGGGCGAAGTGGGAATGGGGCGAAGTGGGAAAGGGGCGAAGTGCGAAAGGGGCGAAGTGGGAATGGGGGGTGAAGTGGGAAAGGGGCGAAGTGCGAAAGGGCGGCGAAGTGGGAATGGGGTGAAGTGGGAAAGGGGCGAAGTGGGAAAGGGGCGAAGTGGGAAAGGGGCGAAGTGGAATGGGGTGAAGTGGGAAAGGGGCGAAGTGGGAATGGGGCGAAGTGGGAAAGGGGCGAAGTGGGAATGGGGTGAAGTGGGAAAGGGGCGAAGTGCGAAAGGGGCGAAGTGGGAAAGGGGCGAAGTGGGAAAGGGGCGAAGTGGGAAAGGGGGAAAAATGGGAAAGGGGCGAAGTGGGAATGGGGCGAAGTGGGAAAGGGGCGAAGTGGGAAAGGGGCGAAGTGGGAATGGGGTGAAGTGGGAAAGGGGCGAAGTGCGAAAGGGGCGAAGTGGGAAAGGGGCGAAGTGGGAAAGGGGAAAAATGGGAAAGGGGCGAAGTGGGAAAGGGCGAAGTGGGAAAGGGGAAAAATGGGAAAGGGGCGAAGTGGGAAAGGGGCGAAGTGGGAAAGGGGCGAAGTGGGAATGGGGTGAAGTGGGAAAGGGGCGAAGTGGGAAAGGGGCGAAGTGGGAATGGGGCGAAGTGGGAAAGGGGCGAAGTGGGAATGGGGCGAAGTGGGAAAGGGGCGAAATGGGAAAGGGGCGAAGTGGGAAAGGGGCGAAATGGGAAAGGGGCGAAGTGGGAAAGGGGCGAAGTGGGAATGGGGCGAAGTGGGAATGGGGCGCGAAATGGGAAAGGGGCGAAGTGGGAAAGGGGCGAAGTGGGAAAGGGGCGAAGTGGGAATGGGGCGAAGTGGGAAAGGGGCGAAGTGCGAAAGGGGCGAAGTGGGAATGGGGTGTGAAGTGGGAAAGGGGCGAAGTGCGAAAGGGGCGAAGTGGGAAAGGGGCGAAGTGGGAAAGGGGCGAAGTGGGAAAGGGGCGAAGTGGGAATGGGGTGAAGTGGGAAAGGGGCGAAGTGGGAATGGGGCGAAGTGGGAAAGGGGCGAAGTGGGAATGGGGTGAAGTGGGAAAGGGGCGAAGTGCGAAAGGGGCGAAGTGGGAAAGGGGCGAAGGGGAAAGGGGCGAAGTGGGAAAGGGGCGAAGTGGGGAAAGGGGAAAAATGGGAAAGGGGCGAAGTGGGAATGGGGCGAAGTGGGAAAGGGGCGAAGTGGGAAAGGGGCGAAGTGGGAATGGGGTGAAGTGGGAAAGGGGCGAAGTGCGAAAGGGGCGAAGTGGGAAAGGGGCGAAGTGGGAAAGGGGAAAAAATGGGAAAGGGGCGAAGTGGGAAAGGGGCGAAGTGGGAAAGGGGAAAAATGGGAAAGGGGCGAAGTGGGAAAGGGGCGAAGTGGGAAAGGGGCGAAGTGGGAATGGGGTGGTGAAGTGGGAAAGGGGCGAAGTGGGAAAGGGGCGAAGTGGGAATGGGGCGAAGTGGGAAAGGGGCGAAGTGGGAATGGGGCGAAGTGGGAAAGGGGCGAAATGGGAAAGGGGCGAAGTGGGAAAGGGGCGAAATGGGAAAGGGGCGAAGTGGGAAAGGGGCGAAGTGGGAATGGGGCGAAGTGGGAATGGGGCGAAGTGGGAAAGGGGCGAAGTGGGAAAGGGGAAAAATGGGAAAGGGGAAAAAATGGGAAAGGGGCGAAGTGGGAAAGGGGCGAAGTGGGAATGGGGCGAAGTGGGAATGGGGCGAAATGGGAAAGGGGCGAAGTGGGAAGGGGCGAAGTGGGAAAGGGCGAAGTGGGAATGGGGCGAAGTGGGAAAGGGGCGAAGTGGGAAAGGGGCGAAGTGGGAATGGGGTGAAGTGGGAAAGGGGCGAAGTGCGAAAGGGGCGAAGTGGGAAAGGGGCGAAGTGGGAAAGGGGCGAAGTGGGAAAGGGGCGAAGTGAGGGGAAAGGGGAAAAATGGGAAAGGGGCGAAGTGGAATGGGGCGAAGTGGGAAAGGGGCGAAGTGGGAAAGGGGCGAAGTGGGAAAGGGGAAAAATGGGAAAGGGGCGAAGTGGGAATGGGGCGAAGTGGGAAAGGGGCGAAGTGGGAAAGGGGCGAAGTGGGAATGGGTGAAGTGGGAAAGGGGCGAAGTGCGAAAGGGGCGAAGTGGGAAAGGGGAAAAAAATGGGAAAGGGGCGAAGTGGGAAAGGGGCGAAGTGGGAAAGGGGAAAAATGGGAAAGGGGCGAAGTGGGAAAGGGGCGAAGGGGAAAGGGGCGAAGTGGGAATGGGGTGAAGTGGGAAAGGGGCGAAGTGGGGAAAGGGGCGAAGTGGGAATGGGGCGAAGTGGGAAAGGGGCGAAGTGGGAATGGGGCGAAGTGGGAAAGGGGCGAAATGGGAAAGGGGCGAAGTGGGAAAGGGGCGAAGTGGGAAAGGGGCGAAGTGCGAAAGGGGCGAAGTGGGAAAGGGGCGAAGTGGGAATGGGGCGAAGTGGGAAAGGGGCGAAGTGGGAAAGGGGAAAAATGGGAAAGGGGCGAAGTGGGAAAGGGGCGAAGTGGGAAAGGGGCGAAGTGGGAAAGGGGCGAAGTGGGAATGGGGCGAAGTGGGAAAGGGGCGAAGTGGGAAAGGGGAAAAAAATGGGAAAGGGGCGAAGTGGGAATGGGGCGAAGTGGGAAAGGGGCGAAGTGGGAAAGGGGCGAAGTGGGAAAGGGGCGAAGTGCGAAAGGGGCGAAGTGGGAAAGGGGCGAAGTGGGAATGGGGCGAAGTGGGAAAGGGGCGAAGTGGGAAAGGGGCGAAGTGGGAAAGGGGCGAAGTGGGAAAGGGGCGAAGTGCGAAAGGGGCGAAGTGGGAAAGGGGCGAAGTGGGAATGGGGTGAAGTGGGAAAGGGGCGAAGTGCGAAAGGGGCGAAGTGGGAAAGGGGCGAAGTGGGAAAGGGGGGAAAAATGGGAAAGGGGCGAAGTGGGAAAGGGGCGAAGTGGGAAAGGGGCGAAGTGGGAATGGGGCGAAGTGGGAAAGGGGCGAAGTGGGAATGGGGCGAAGTGGGAAGAAGGGGCGAAGTGGGAAAGGGGCGAAGTGCGAAAGGGCGAAGTGGGAGCGAAGGGAAAGGGGCGAAGTGGGAATGGGGCGAAGTGGGAAAGGGGCGAGTGGGAAAGGGGCGAAGTGGGAAAGGGGCGAAGTGGGAAAGGGGCGAAGTGGGAAAGGGGCGAAGTGGGAAAGGGGCGAAGTGGGAAAGGGGCGAAGTGGGAAAGGGGCGAAGTGGGAATGGGGCGAAGTGGGAAAGGGGCGAAATGGGAAAGGGGCGAAGTGGGAAAGGGGCGAAGTGGGAAAGGGGCGAAGTGCGAAAGGGGCGAAGTGGGAATGGGGAAAAAATGGGAAAGGGGCGAAGTGGGAAAGGGGCGAAGTGGGAAAGGGGAAAAATGGGAAAGGGGCGAAGTGGGAAAGGGGCGAAGTGGGAATGGGGCGAAGTGGGAAAGGGGCGAAGTGGGAAAGGGGCGAAATGGGAATGGGGCGAAGTGGGAAAGGGGCGAAGTGGGAAAGGGGCGAAGTGGGAAAGGGGAAAAATGGGAAAGGGGCGAAGTGGGAATGGGGCGAAGTGGGAAAGGGGCGAAGTGGGAAAGGGGCGAAGTGGGAAAGGGGCGAAGTGCGAAAGGGGCGAAGTGGGAAAGGGGCGAAGTGGGAAAGGGGCGAAGTGGGAAAGGGGCGAAGTGCGAATGGGGCGAAGTGGGAATGGGGCGAAGTGGGAAAGGGGCGAAGTGGGAAAGGGGCGAAGTGCGAAAGGGGCGAAGTGGGAAGGGGCGAAGTGCGAATGGGGCGAAGTGGGAAAGGGGCGAAGTGGGAATGGGGCGAAGTGGGAAAGGGGCGAAGTGGGAAAGGGGCGAAATGGGAACAGGTTTCATAGAGCCAAGTATTTCAAGTGCTACTCAACTGGCTTTAGATCAGCCAGCCCTTTATTAGTATATAAGTGCTTTGTTAATAGTTCTATCGCTCGAGGTGGAGTCGAAAGAGATGAGTTTTCAGTCTGCGGGAAGGTGTGTAAGCTTTCTGCTGTCCTGATGTCAATGGGAGCTCATTCCACCATCTTGGAGCCAGGATAGCAAACCCACGTGTTTCTGCTGATGGGAACTTGGTTCCCCCTCGCAGCGAGGGTGCAGCGAGCCGTTTGGCTGATGCAGAGCGGAGTGCACGTGCTGGGGTGTACGGTTTAACCATGTCCTGGATGTAGGAAGGGCCAGATCCATTCGCTGCATGGTACGCAGGTACCACTGTCTTGAAGTGGATTCTAGCAGTTACCGGAAGCCAGTGGAGGAGCGGAGGAGCGGCGTGGGTGGGAGAATTTAGGAAGGTTGAAGACCAGACGAGCCGCTGCATTCTGGATGAGCTGCAGAGGTCGGATGGCACATGCAGGTAGACCAGCCAGGAGGGAGTTGCAGTAGTCTAGTTTTCCTCTCAGGGGCCATTTCAATGTTTTCAACATCCTCCGAGGGCCGTACAAATGATTGACCTCTGCTTAAAAAAAACAAAATCACAGCCCATTCATTTCGCCTTTCTTTCATGCTGTGCAAAGAAAAAGCAACCTCTGAATCCAGATCTTACCATGACTCGCGCATGCATGCACGTGCACGGTTCTCGCATGACCAGAAATATATGGACAAAATTTATTTAGTATCCATGTGAACATGATTTAAGTGTAGGGGGGGGGACCTAACCTCCTCTAGGGGGGTCCGGGGGGATGCTCCCCAGGTAGATTTTATTTTTTAAATGTTGAAGTTAAAGCATCAATCTGATGCACTTTGAGAGCAACATTAGGAGATATATGGAAACATCTCTCAACATCCAGATCAAACAGAACTGTAAACAGATTTATTTTTCTTTATGGATTTTTACAAATCACTCCCCTTTCAAACTGTATTCTTGTTTATTAATAACAACTTTTTTTTACTGTCATATAGTATTTTATACCTGTTTACTTTATTCTCTTGTTTTTGTATAGCGATAATGATCATATAAAGATGTGCCTTTACCTCACTGGTTGTAGAAAAAGCTTCTTATATTCGTTAGCATAGCTAGCTAACCAGATGCTAACAACAACAAAGTTATTGACTGTATGATCAGTATGAGAGATGAACAGATCGCCACTGGGCTTTCAGCTAAAGACACAGCCACGCAGAAACTGCGGCATGTGTACGGCTCCTTATCGGTACTGACATTTTGAAGTGCCGGAGCGACATTCTGCTGCTCTCCGTCAGAACTACACCCGTGGCCGTTTCTCAATCGCGAGGATACTGGCTTCCAAGCCAATATTTCAAGGATGCTACGTCATCGAGTGCCGCCGAAGGACTGTTCCAATCTCCAGCATACTTGGAATTCCACCGAGGCCGCGTCCTTGGTTTGGGGGAAATTTCGAGGCTGCACATGAGTAGACTTTGCGTCCTTAAAATCCCCACAATGCTTTGCGCACGGACCAATTTATAAAACCCTTGCGGAGAATGGCTGAACCGACGCAGCTCACATTTAAATGTAAGTATGTAGTGGCGTAGAACACGTGTTGGTAAATATGTTACTTTTGTTTGTTATCACCAAAGATGTGTTCCGTGAAAGTAAAGCAAGTTCATAATTAGATAGACATCGTGAGGTATTTATTTTCGGTACAGTTTATGTTGAAACCGTTAGAGAGAGTGGCACACTTGTTAGCCTGTTCCATTCTTCTTCGTTTTCCGAAGCCGTGGCTTGGAAGCATACTTGCTACGTTTCTGAAGGAAGTGACTTGGAAGTACGCGACTACCAAGCCAGCATCCTCGAGATTGAGAAATGGCCCCTGTCAGACGAGACATATACCACGTGATGACACGTTAGGCTCGTGTTGTGTTTCAAAGACCCTGACCGTGGCCAGGAAAAACAGGCACTCGCTTGTTTAATTGTTTTGCGGTCTAGATTTATTTAATTATTTTCTTTTTCGCGAGTGTTTATAAATTACCTCGAGGGCCGTACTAAATGGTCTCGTGGTCCGTGTACGGCCCGGGGGCCAGAGGTTCCCCACCCCTGCATTAGCACCTTGCCTCTTTCTAATAGATTTCATATGATTGTTAGCTAGTGGCCCCATTTGTATTTTAGTGTTGCTCTTGATTAAGCAGATGCATTTTCTATGAACCCTCTGAGTCTAGTTTGGCTCATGTAATTGCTTTCACTCTTCAATTGCTGAATGAAATGTTTCTTTGCGCTATAGAGCTCAGTTTAATTGAATCACTGCTCAGCCTGTACATTGGGTTAATTATTATGTGTAGCGGTGCCTCTCTCGCCTGCTTATCTTTTAGTGCGGTGGTTTCCTCTAAAAAGTTTCCCCTCTGTGCTTCCTATAGAGGAGCTGAATTCACCTTGCTGTGTGCTCACTGACTTTGATGTGGAGAAGTCTGAGGAGCAGCAGCCGAAAGGGGCACAACAACACACAACTAACTACACAACTAACAACACAACTAACAACACAAACTATTCCATTAGGAGAAACTTCTGCAGTTTCAAATACAAGAAGCCACAAATGTACCAAAACACTTGCAATTGAAGAAACATCTTCACCAACAGATGTTTACTTAAAGCGGCATAAACAAAACGCTGCAAGAAGCTGAAAACACAATGGAGACCAGGGGACACTAAAAAGAGACGCACGCAGCTGGGAGACCAGGGGACCCTAAAAAGAGGTGCACGCAGCTGGGAGACCAGGGGACACTACAAAGAGACATACGCAGCTGGGAGACCAGGGGACACTAAAAAGAGACGCACGCAGCTGGGAGACCAGGGGACACTAAAAAGAGACGCACGCAGCTGGGAGACCAGGGGACAATACAAAGAGACATACGCAGCTGGGAGACCAGGGGACACTAAAAAGAGACGCACGCAGCTGGGAGACCAGGGGACACTAAAAAGAGACGCACGCAGCTGGGAGACCAGGGGACACTAAAAAGAGACATACGCAGCTGGGAGACCAGGGGACACTAAAAAGAGACGCACGCAGCGGGAGACCAGGGGACACTAACGAGTGACGAACACAGCTGGGAGACATGGGGACATTAAAAAGTGACGCACACAGCTGGGAGACCAGGGGACACTAAAGAGTGACGAACACAGCTGGGAGACCATGGGACACTAAAAAGTGACGCACACAGCTGGGAGACCATGGGACACTAAAGAGTGACGCACACAGCTGGGAGACCAGGGGACACTAACGAGTGACGAACACAGCTGGGAGACATGGGGACATTAAAAAGTGACGCACACAGCTGGGAGACCAGGGGACACTAAAGAGTGACGAACACAGCTGGGGAGACCATGGGACACTAAAAAGTGACGCACACAGCTGGGAGACCATGGGACACTAAAGAGTGACGCACACAGCTGGGAGACCAGGGGACACTAAAGACTGACGCACACAGCTGGGAGACCAGGGGACACTAAACAGTGACGAACACAGCTGGGAGACCAGGGGACACTAAAGAGTGACATACGCAGCTGGGAGACCAGGGGACACTAAAGAGTGACGAACACAGCTGGGAGACCAGGGGACACTAAAGAGTGACGAACACAGCTGGGAGACCAGGGGACACTAAACAGTGACGCACACAGCTGGGAGACCATGGGACACTAAAAAGTGACGCACACAGCTGGGAGACCAGGGGACACTAAAGAGTGACGAACACAGCTGGGAGACTAGGGGACACTAAAGAGTGACGCACACAGCTGGGAGACCAGGGGACACTAAAGAGTGACGGAAATATTGCGATAAACGATAATATTGTCGGCACCGTTGTATGACCATTTTAGACCACTGACATAATGATATATAATAATAATTCAAGTACATCCTTTCAAACTGCTAGTCACATCCTCATGTAAATGGAAATGTATCGAGTTCAGAAAAGTTATCGAGTTCATTTTTATTTATCGTACCATAAGTCAATTAATTGTTTATCGCGACACACAATAAAACAGTGGAAACAAAAATGTGTTTGACTTTCATTAGTGAATGAAACTGTGTGCCCTTTATAGTCTGTGTCCAATATTGTGTATTTGTATATAGATCCTATATATATGCTAAAGTCCCGCTACTGACACGATAGCAGTCATTTAGTGAACATATGTGTAATTAAACTAGGGCTGTCAAACGATTACATTTTTTAATCAGATTAATCACAGTTAAAAAATTAATTAATCAGATTAATCACCATTCGAACTATGTCCAAAATATGCCATTTATTTATGTATATTGTTGGGAATGGAAAGATAAATGAAAGAAGGCGGATATATCCATTTAACATACAGTATCTATGTTTATTATAACATTTGTCTGCGTGTCAAAATGAAAGACAGCCCACACACCTATCAATCATCAAACCGTGGGGTCTTTATTCATTACGTGTTGATTTCTATCAACGGGGGAGTACTTCAGGAAAGTAGACGGGGGGGGGGCTAGTGGAGTACTTCAGGAAGTAGACGGGGGGGGGGGGCTAGTGGAGTACTTCAGGAAAGTCGACAGGGGGGGGGCTAGTGGAGTACTTCAGGAAAGTCGACAGAGGGGGGGGGCTAGTGGAGTAGTACTTCGTGACCACAGAGTGTGAACGTTGTGATCAGCTGTTTTAGCGCAGTTCTCCAGTGATGGGGGGAGTCTCCCTCCGCAGCCGGTTGGCGCAGTTTTGGCACAGTTCCGTTGTACAGACCGACGTTAACAGCAGCCCTGTCTGTGCACACGGAGACCGACTCTGTCGTCCGGTGATCTAACCGCCTTCTGGAAAAGCTTCACAAGTACGTCGGTACGCACATGCGCTTTGTGACACAAGTGACGGTACGCATTTCAGATTATGCACATAACCTGCGCCAGTTATGTGCACCCCTGTACCAGAGCCATATTATTACTATTATATGGCTCTGCCCTGTACTACAGCAAGAGTATTCTCCGTCGGGACTTCCTGCAACAACACCACGCCGTTATCAAAGATGTTCTATTGAGAAGACGATCACTACGTGACAAAGTTTTCAAAACCGTGGCTACTGAAATCAATCTGACTAACTGCTGTCTGTGCAATTTACTCCGCGCGAGTTGGCAGACTTTATTTTGCTTACTTTAACATCATTGTTCATGGTGGGGCTAAGCCATTTCTTGGTATGGGTGTAGCCCACCCCAGCCATACCCTGGCGCTGCCACTGGTGGCACGTATGGGGCGGGCCATTCTGCACATGCGTTATATATATTTTAACGCAATTAATTCAAAACATTAATTACCGCCGTTAACGCGATAATTTTGACAGCACTAAATTAAACCCATGATATCAAAATCTCACTCCAGCCAGGTACCCAAAGTTGGCAACGCTGCTTTAGTGTCCCCTGGTCTCCCAGCTGTGTACGTCACTTTTTAGTGTCCCCTGGTCTCCCAGCTGTGTGCATCACTCTTTAGTGTCCCCTGGTCTCCCAGCTGTGTACGTCACTCTTTAGTGTCCCCTGGTCTCCCAGCTGTGTACGTCACTTTTTAGTGTCCCCTGGTCTCCCAGCTGTGTGCATCACTCTTTAGTGTCCCCTGGTCTCCCAGCTGTGTACGTCACTCTTTAGTGTCCCCTGGTCTCCGAGCTTCTTTCAGCCTTTTGTATTTGCAGCGTTTGATTTATGCAGAGCTTTTAGTAAACATTGCACATGTTTCATCAAGTTGTTGAATGTTTTCTAAATGCTGTACACGTTGTGTGAAGTTGGTAAATGTATTTCTTCATTTTCATGTCATTTCTCTCCTATGAAAGTGTTTTAGGCCGTTGCACAAGTTTGCATGGGTTGCCCTCCGTAGAAAAGACGTAACAGAACGTAAAACAAAGTCTTCATAATTCTCTACTTTGGGAAAATGAGGTGCAAAGTTTCAAGAGGATTGCTGTTCTCTCTCTTCGGCTTTTATTTGTTGAACAAAGCTCAGAGGAAGCTGGCTTGTTTTGGCGGATTAAGAGGATCCTAGGCAGGATTACAACGGTTTATAATGTGGTATTTACAGAATAAGGGGCTAAAATAGTAAGAAACAAACAACCATTGGGCTCTGTTGTGAAATAGACTGTGCAACAGTTGATGAGTTCTCGGTGAGGCTCGTATCTGTATTAGACACACAGGGCTCGGAGCTGCAGCATCAATCACGGGAACATAAAACCAAATGCGCCTTCAGGTGAATCCCCGTGGCCCGTCGTCTCCGAAAACACTGCAGTCACAAAATGTGTTTTCACTCCAGTCTGACTGTGAGCATGGAAAGGGACTTCTGGCTTTGCATTTCAATTAGATTGGTAATGTGTATCCGCGTCGGTCTCGAGTGTAAGCACTTCTTTGAGTACATTGAATAATTGCATTTTAATGTCACTTTCTCGCAGGATTTGTTATATATTCCTCGTCTTGGTGCACACGACACTTTATGTAGCGGCCAAAATCATATCGAACTAAAACAGATAGTTAACTTAATAACAAAGTACAACGAACAGGTTTCCTATACCTAGTGATGTTACGTATTGCGCCGAGGCTTCGGAGCGTGAGTCGAGTAATCCCCGAAGCTTTTTGTGAAGCTTGTCTCGAGGCTTGTATCGTTTTGGGCCAGTGACGTCATCGATGACAAACGAAGCCTCGCTGCCTGTCGATACCACGTGACTGCTTCAGGAAGCGATTCAGATCCGTTGAACCGTTGAACCACAACGCTCATAATCCCCATGGATGTATACTAAGAACCATATTACCCCTCCTGTACCCGGTGACACGATGGAATCAAGAGCGCTCAGACCCTCACTCATATAGAGGTCGGAACATGTTATAAGTATAAATAGATACAAGCATAAATAAATGTAGAAGTACAAACATGAATGAATAAATGAATAAATATGGTGCAGTGTTTTCAGGGAGACTCAGCGTGTGTGCTGTGGCTCAGCTGGAAAGCAGTTGACTCACGACCGCAGGGTCCCTGGTTCAACGACTGAACAACACGTCTTTGTTGTTGTTTATAAAAGCTACAGCTAAATGAGATAATGTAGTTAATAAATGTATTCTTTGATATGGTTTAGCCTTTCTCCGCCTACAACGTGGTTACGTTTATGAATATATTAAGGAATGCAAATCCCTCTTTGCAATGTTTTCCAGCCTCCTTAGGCTTTTCAATCACAATCATTCAACTGGAATAAAAAACAATATTGTTAACATGAAGATATGATTTTCTGTTCGTTGTTTAGAGTTATTCTAAGGCTTTACTCATTGGGAACTCGGTATGAGATACAGCACACTGTTGAGATGTCCAATCTGCCTGTTTTACACACTTTGACCAGCAGGGGGTTTGTGTTCAGATGAAGCCCATGATGAAGCCTCATGAGACGAACCCTTTAGCGAACCAATTGGCTGCAAAGCTTCAAAGCTTCATAAGGCTTCATCTCGCCATCACTACCTGTACCTCTTTTCCTTAAGCCGTTCCTATGGCTTTCCTTTGTGTGGCTTGAAACACCCTGGTAAAAAACCGTTTGCCTCCTAGTGCTCTGGCTCCCACTTCCACCTGTCTCCAATATATACAAGTCCACCAGGTGCTCTGATCACCCAGTGCCCAAACATGCCTTCAAAATAAAAGCATAGAAACTACTTTAACTTATGACGCTAACTAAGAATACATTTACAATAAACACTATAAAACAGCAAGAAAATAAATGTTAAACTATTAAATAATATAAAGAGATGTATAGCTCCAACACCTTACTTTCAATCACACTCGATGTGCATGAGAGACATTGAGCTTTTCTTTCTTTGCGCTTTTTTTTGTCAACATTTAACCTTCATGTGTGGGTTTCTATCATGTCCACAGCAGGTCGAGGTGTTCTCTCACGGGACAACTCATTTTATCGCCATCAATTCTGAACATTTTCTGGATTCTATGGAAATAACTCGCAAAGAAAGCACTTTATATTCTAACGAGAACATTTGAAGCACATTTTCTTCCAACATTGTATTATTTTCCAGGCATCAAAACCAAATGCTTAAGATCCTATACTGAGTAAATACAACCATACATGCAGCACAGTACTTACAGACATGATGGTAATGTCACAAGGAATAGGCTGTGTTTAGGAATTGGACAAAGGGATTACCTTTCAGAACAAACGATGAGATTTACTTTATTGAAACTGTAAACAAATATCATGTTATGACCATTGCCTCATATCTTGGCCACAGTGTGATGCAAACGCCAGGCCTCTCAGGGTCGTGTGTGAGGGTGAGATATCCTCATCCTCTTTGAGCAACACGTATCACCCCACGTCCCCAAAGAACAACCTGTGGACGTTGTGAAACTGAGAAGTGTTGAAGCGGATTGCCACCATGTCTTCTCTCTTCTCGACAGGAGATGTTTCTATGTTCACTGGGCCTTATCTTCCCCAGTTTAAAGAGGACCTATTTGTGTTTTGTGTCTCTACTGTTACATGTTTACCTGCTTTAATTTTCAGAAAGGTCTTTATCTTTCCTTTAAAATACCAAGGCTGTCGGCCGAGTAATAAAATACCAATATTAATAATTGTCATTGATTATTTCCAGGTATTTCCAACACGTTTTAGAAGTACAACTAACTTTAATGCACTGGTATAAAGTTACCAAGGATATTTACTAAAGTACTTTACTTAAGTACACTTTTGAGGTAAAGGGTGTACTTTTACTCCACTGCATGTATTTAATACCTTTAGTTACTTCACAGATGTGGATGAATGATGTGAAATCTAACCAAGTGTTGAATCAGACTTTAGTTCCACCTGGAGTAAATCCACCAGCTACCCTGCAGTCTACAAAGTACTTCAGACTAGCTGCACCTTCACCAGCTACCCTGCAGTCTACAAAGTACTTCAGACTAGCTGCACCTTCACCAGCTTTGAGAACACTTTCAAGATCAATCATTATAAAACACATCATATATATTATTCTGAAATGGACCAATCTGCACAACGACTACTTTCACTGTCTTTCACTATATTTAGATGAGAATACTTTCTACTTTCACTTGAGGAACATTTTGAATGCAGGACTTTTACTGTAACAGAGTATTCCTACACTCTGGTACTTCTACTTTTACTCAAGTACAAGATCTGAGTACTTCTACTTTTACTCAAGTACAAGATCTGAGTACTTCTCCTTTTACTCAAGAACAAGACCTGAGTACTTCTACTTTTACTCAAGAACAAGACCTGAGTACTTTTACTTTTACTCAAGAACAAGATCTGAGTACTTCTACTTTTACTCAAGAACAAGACCTGAGTACTTCTACTTTTACTCAAGTACAAGATCTGAGTATGTCTACTTTTACTCAAGTACAAGAACTGAGTACTTCTACTTTTACTCAAGTACAAGATCTGAGTACTTCCACTTTTACTCAAGAACAAGATCTGAGTACTTCTACTTTTACTCAAGTACAAGATCTGAGTACTTCTACTTGTACTCAAGTACAATAACTGAGTACTTCTACTTTTACTGTAACAGAGTCCTACACTCTGGTACTTCTACTTTTACTCAAGTACAAGATCTGAGTACTTCTACTTTTACTCAAGTACAAGATCTGAGTACTTCTCCTTTACTCAAGAACAAGACCTGAGTACTTCTACTTTTACTCAAGAACAAGACCTGAGTACTTCTACTTTTACTCAAGAACAAGATCTGAGTACTTCTACTTTTACTCAAGAACAAGACCTGAGTACTTCTACTTTTACTGTAACAGAGTATTCCTACACTCTGGTACTTCTACTTTTACTCAAGTACAAGATCTGAGTACTTCTCCTTTTACTCAAGAACAAGATCTGAGTACTTCTACTTTTACTCAAGTACAAGATCTGAGTACTTCTACTTTTACTCAAGTACAAGATCTGAGTACTTCCACTTTTACTCAAGAACAAGATCTGAGTACTTCTACTTTTACTCAAGAACAAGATCTGAGTACTTCTACTTTTACTCAAGTACAAGATCTGAGTACTTCTACTTGTACTCAAGTACAAGAACTGAGTACTTCTACTTTTACTGTAACAGAGTATTCCTACACTCTGGTACTTCTACTTTTACTCAAGTACAAGATCTGAGTACTTCTACTTTTACTCAAGAACAAGACCTGAGTACTTCAACTCAAGTAAAATATCTGAGTACTTCTACTTCTACTCAAGTCCAAGATCTGAGTACTTCTTCCACCTCTGCTATAATGTTTATATAAACAAACAATAACAATTTCTGATTTGAAAAAAATATCAAATGTTACCGTTAAACACAAAAGACAGTTAAAATAACTCTAAATGTTAGTATCTTTAAATTGTATTATACTATATACTTATACCCCCTTAATATGAGCATATGAGGCACGTTTCTTTGTTTTGTTATTTTAATACTGTAAAAGATTGAGATTTGTGTTTGAAAAAAGAAAACTCTGAGAGGGTTAAAGGTGGGGTGGGTACGTTTCAGAAACCGGCTCGAGATACACTTTTTGTTATATTCCATGGAATGCTCTTAACATCCCGATAGCAACGAATATCTGAAGTGCTTTGACAACAAATACATAAAAAAAAGTCATCTGTGGAAGCCGTGGCGCTGTAAAAAGTACCGCCCTGTCTGTCAGCCTTCCATCTCGTGCACGCACAGATGTATCTCATGTCCTCATTGGGCGTGCCGTCATTGGGCGTGCCGTCATTGGGCGTGCCGTCATTGGGCGTGCATTGCAGCAGCACTTCAATGACTCGCCAGCAACAGGCGGCCCCTTCCACCAGTCTGCTGACGTCATGTTCCTGTGTGTTGGAGGAGGTGCTCCGTAAGGAAGTCTGAAGGAAGGGGCGGATTCTTTTCGGCTGTGCACTTTCACATTTTAGTGCACTCGAGCCGGTTTCTGAAACGTACCTACCCCACCTTCAAGTGACATGTTTCTAAATATTGTATATAGAACAGCAACTTAGAGTTTCCAACAATGTAAACTTCCGAAGTGGATCAAACAAATCAAAGTGTATTTCTAACGTGTGTAACATGATGTAAAATGTCCGTCATTGGACGACATAGGAACAGCTGTGTTTCCCTGTCGAGCACTAATAACAATGATGACATACGCATTACATCAGCTGTCATCGAACTGGGCGTCGGTACATCGGAGCAGTGATGGATTTCTTTCCCGTCGACTGGCAGAAAACGAATGAAATATAAGTTGTCTTACATATGCTTCCATTATACGAGACACCACCTTTCTTTCTACATCTCCAGGTGTCGGTAAGTGGTCTCCGTGTCCGTGGGAGCCATCCACGTGCCTCGTTAGAAACCCAGTGGTGACCCTGTCTCAGACGTCATGTGGAAGCATGCATTACTTAAAGGGATCATTGATTTCCTCGATGAATCCAGAGCGCCCTGGACATCCGCCTGCCACTCGCTGCTCACTTCCCTCCACATCAGCGCACCGGTCAATATGGCTTTCCATCGATAGGCCACCGAGGAGAGAGGAATGGCTTTCCATCGATAGGACACCGAGGAGAGAGGAATGGCTTTCCATCGATAGGACACCGAGGAGAGAGGAATGGCTTTCCATCGCCTTGACGACCTGCTGATAGCCGTCTTCAGAGATCAGATCCAAATGACAACAAACAGATAACAGACTATGCTTTAAATAACATGCAACCAAGACGTCACGCCGCCATGTTTCCATCAAGTGTAATTAAAAATAATCGAGTGTAATTACTCGTGGGCGATGACTGGGATGGAATGGGCGATTGATCAGAACCGATCGGAGCGCGGTAACACTAGAGGAGTGTGTCTCTTAAAGAGATGAGCCGCTGTTCATGCGCTTCAAGCTGACAGAAACAATTAGCACTGAGTTTCAAATCCTGTCAGCCCTGCTCTTTTCATAGGGATGTAAAGAGCCCCTCCAGCCTTCGGGGGTTCACTGTAGTGTTTTCCATAGGTTTTAATTAGTGCTGTCAAAATTATCGCGTTAACGGCGGTAATTAATTTTCGTTTGACAGCCGTAGTTTTAATGCATGTAAATGGTCTGCAAAGCTAACATCCCCAAGTTCCCTCCAGAGGGAGTTTCTCTCCTACTTTCATTTTAATTTCAAACCTTTATTTACCCAGCTGTATCCCATTGGATCTCTTTTTCAAGGAAGACCTGCTCAGGTTCCACATGAAACATAAACACATACACAGAACAACAAAAAGGACATCTTACAGCATCATTACAGGGATTACAATTTACATAACTATCCATATGAACAGGTACCAACAGCTTCCGATTGAGTAGCATCCAACCGAGCTTTAAAAACATTTAGTGGCACCAGATTGCTCAGTTTCCATTTAATTTGCAGACTGTTCCAAGACAGAGGAGCTGCATCTAGAAGCTGTCTTCCCTAAGACAGTCCTAGCAGTTGGCACATTTAATAAAACCACAGCATTCGATCTCAGGCAGGAGCCACTTAGACTTCTCCGTGAGATCAGGGAGCAGATATAAGATGGAAGTTTCCCTAGCATGGCTTTGTATATGAAGATGTACCAGTGACTGAGCCTCCGTGCAGTTAGTGAAGGCAAACCAGCCCTTGCATACAGGGTACAGTGAAGGGTTAATGCTTCAGTTTGTCACACATCTCAGAGCGCTGTGATACGCAGCATCTAACTTGACCAGGCAATGGGCCGGTGCATTCATATAGACCAGATCCCCAGAGTCCAGCACAGGTCAAAACACACGCCTGAAAAGCCTTGGTTGGACCCTCTATATGAGCATGTTACATTATTTACACAGAAAACATTGACATGAGGGGTACACAGACACAGATACAGATATAAATCAAGAACAACACCAATACATATATAAATGTATAAATAAAAGAAAAACATCTTGGTAAAAAACAAAAGGTTATATTTCAAATGGAGTTCTTACAATGGACCAAAATACTAATTTGGTTTTGATTGCCTTCTTACTTTTAATGTATAATAATAGCGGTGCCGAAGTTCTTGTAGTTCAAAGTTATCAAAAGTTATCAAAAGTTGGTTTGGATTCAGTCCATTTCTTCTTTTGGCCTCCTTTGTTTACTTCCAGAACATTGTGACATCTCTATGGAACGGCCACGCTTCTATTGGCTAGCGCTCCAACACATTGTACGTGATAGGCTAAGGGGCGGGACATCGCTAAGCGGTTGACCAATCACAACAGAGCCGGCCAGCTAACCAATCAGAGCAGACTGGGCTCTGGTTTCAGACAGAGGGTGAAAAGAGGTGCTGCAGCACAGAGAAGAATAAAGAGCTTTTTGAACATTAAAGCATGGAGACATGTAGAGACACTACATACTGATATACACCTGAACATCAGCAGGAGAGGACTCTTTAAAGTAGAGACACTACATACTGATATACACCTGAACATCAGCAGGAGAGGACTCTTTAAAGTAGAGACACTACATACTGATATACACCTGAACATCAGCAGGAGAGGACTCTTTAAAGTAGAGACACTACATGCTGATATACACCTGAACATCAGCAGGAGAGGACTCTTTAAAGTAGAGACACTACATACTGATATACACCTGAACATCAGCAGGAGAGGACTCTTTAAAGTAGAGACACTACATACTGATATACAGCTGAACATCAAGAGGAGGACTCTTTAAAGTAGAGACACTACACACTGATATACACCTGAACATCAGCAGGAGAGGACTCTTTAAAGTAGAGACACTACATACTGATATACACCTGAACATCAGCAGGAGAGGACTCTTTAAAGTAGAGACACTACATACTGATATACACCTGAACATCAGCAGGAGAGGACTCTTTAAAGTAGAGACACTACATACTGATACACCTGAACATCAGCAGGAGAGGACTCTTTAAAGTAGAGACACCACATACTGATATACACCACAGGGGCGGACTGGCCATCTGTAGAATCTGGAGAACCACAGAACGGCCGGTCGTCAAGGGTCGTTGACGGCCGGCCGGCCCTTTACAAAAAAAAAGTTTAACGTCATCATTTAAGTTGCGCTGACGGCCGACAGCGGCCGCTAATGCAGTTGTGTGGTTCTTATCTGTCAAATAATCACACACTAAGAAGAAAAAAGACCGGCCAGCGGCCACACGAAGAGAAGGGATTAGACGCCGCGGCAGACAGGGAGAATGAAAATACATGGATACAAATCAAAGAAACGAAAAGAAAAAGGTGGGGCCGAGAAGGCAAGAGAAAAAAAGGTGAAGTCACTCGCAGGTGAAGCATATAAATGTCGCAAATTGAAGAGATGATGAAGAGAATGATGAGGGCGCGAGTTCAGATATACAGCCAGCCTCCTGCGTTCATGATGAGGGACAGAGTTGAGCTGGTGGAAGAACCAGCTCAACTGGCACATACAAGTGCAGCAGGCAAGAGCAAGAGGTGGGTGAGAGAATTATCCCTTGAACTCAGTGGCGTTTTCTCCTGGAGGCCAAGGGAAGCCAGGCTTCCCCTGTTTTTTTGGATTGTAGTTACAATTTTAATAAATAAATAAAAACACTTCGTTTAGTTTCGGTCATTATTCTGCCGGCCCGTCTCTCCCCCATTCTCATTGAGTATTTTACAAAGAGTGAAACAGCGCCCCCCTAGATGTTATGGTGAAACAGTAGATTGCACTCTCTGTTGCGAGAGGAGGCCAGCCGAAATTGGCTTCCCTTGGTGAAAACAAATCGAGAAATTGACCAATCAGATGAGGCTCACGTCATGCCTCACAATCCAATCAAATCGCATCAACTTCAGTTCGTACTGTAACTGTCATCACCGCCCTTAAAAAGTAGCAAGCAACTGAAGCAAGTGCACTTATGGAGGGTGGAGATTTGGAGTATTTCATCAAAAATAATTTTACTAAACTTCCGCTACAGCAGCAACTAAAAATGAAATCTGATGACAGGCCAATGCCCAAACTGGAGCTGTGTACAGAGAGGAAACAAGGAGCGAATCGGACATAAAACTTTAAATAATAAACAGCGGATTTCTAACATTTGGCATTTCATGTGGCCGGACTGGGTCAGTTTCCAGGGCTGAATTTTAGTCCCAGTCCGCCCCTGCCTGAACATCAGCAGGAGAGGACTCTTTAAAGTAGAGACACTACATACTGATATGCACCTGAACATCAGCAGGAGAGGATTCTTTAAAGTAGAGACACTACATACTGATATACACCTGCACATCAGCAGGAGAGGACTCTTTAAAGTAGAGACACTACATACTGATATACACCTGAACATCAGCAGGAGAGGACTCTTTAAAGTAGAGACACTACATACTGATATGCACCTGAACATCAGCAGGAGAGGACTCTTTAAAGTAGGACACTACATACTGAAATACACCTGAACATCAGCAGGAGAGGACTCTTTAAAGTAGAGACACTACTGATATACACCTAAACATCAGCAGGAGAGGACTCTTTAAAGTAGAGACACTACATACTGATATACACCTGAACATCAGCAGGAGAGGACTCTTTAAGGTAGAGACACTACATACTGATATACACCTGAACATCAGCAGGAGAGGACTCTTTAAAGTAGAGACACTACATACTGATATACACCTGAACATCAGCAGGAGAGGACTCTTTAAAGTAGAGACACTACATACTGATATACACCTGAACATCAGCAGAGAGGACTCTTTAAAGTAGAGACACTACATACTGAAATACACCTGAACATCAGCAGGAGAGGACTCTTTAAAGTAGAGACACTATACTGATATACACCTAAACATCAGCAGGAGAGGACTCTTTAAAGTAGAGACACTACATACTGATATACACCTGAACATCAGCAGGAGAGGACTCTTTAAAGTAGAGACACTACATACTGATATACACCTGAACATCAGCAGGAGAGGACTCTTTAAAGTAGAGACACTATACTGATATACACCTAAACATCAGCAGGAGAGGACTCTTTAAAGTAGAGACACTACATACTGATATACACCTGAACATCAGCAGGAGAGGACTCTTTAAAGTAGAGACACTACATACTGATATACACCTGAACATCAGCAGGAGAGGACTCTTTAAAGTAGAGACACTACATACTGATATACACCTGAACATCAGCAGGAGAGGACTCTTTAAAGTAGAGACACTACATACTGATATACACCTGAACATCAGAAAGAGAGGACTCTTTAAAGTAGAGACACTACATACTGATATGAAACTGAGCAGAATATTTCCTCTTTAAGATAACATCTTGATTACGTGTTCCTTTACTCTGAAGTGAAGTGGTGTGATTGCTCTGTTGTATGCATTCGTCAGGATTTGTAAGGTGCATCTATTAAATAAAAAAAATCTGCTTTGCTATGGGTCTTGATGTACACACACACACACACAACACACACACACACGCTGCGACTGATTGAAGGAGAATGCCCCGCTGAAGGAAGAAAGCAGTAGATACAATGGCAGATTCATTTCCCATCAGCCCCAGGCATGGGATTGAATTTTCCTCTGTGAGCATTTCTGCCTCAGCTCGTGGAAATGGATCGTTTATATTCCCACGCCAGGTGGAAACAAAGTGTACAGAGATGATAGTGTGAGTGTGTGACTGAGAGAGAGCATGAGAGCAGAACTAACGCCAGCGAGCGCGATACACTTGTTACGCGGTTAAATGATTCAGCAGTAACGCGGGAAACAAGAAAACAAAACAAACATCAAACTGACAGCCGGGGAAAAGCAACGGAAGCTGACGGGAAGATTAACGGCTTCCCACAGGCCGTATACCCGCGAAACACTAACATCGTTATATTAACCACAGCTCCTGATTGATAGCCACTCCTGTCGCCGACGCCTCCATCATGCATCATGGTACACACCCACACCCACACACACACACACACACACACACACACACACACACACGCATGTAGTACTGCTTTTATGTACAATGCTGCAGGAATACACAAGTTCAATCATGTCCTTGTCAGCTTCGTGCGTAGACAGCAGGTGTTGGTGCACGGCGCTAGAGAAAACAATCTCTTCAGACACGCACGCTGACGTTAAGTTCACTTGACAACAGCACACAAACACTCCCACGAGGCACAACACTAAAGCATATTTGCATTGGCTTCAGCTGGAATGCCTTTGAAGCTGCGGCAGCCCGCGGGGAGGCACAAGTGCTCAGTGTAGGTTTGAGATAATGACCTCTTTTAAAACTGTTTACTGCAAGTGTTGGGAAATCGTTTGAACGGCAGAAACAAGGTGATATTGTTGTTGCTACTGCTCTGATGGTGCAACTCTCGTAGATGTGGTTATTTCTTATCTACTTGATAAGGGTAGGGTAACTGTATGAGTGGAGTATTATGGACTATTTTTGGACTGTTTATTTCTAGTGTTTTAATTTATCTTATGTACATTGTCTTGTTTTGTATGCTGCTGCAACGCAAACATTTCCCAAATTGGGAAAAAATTACTTCTTATCTATCTATCCGTCTATCTCTCTCTATCTCTCTATCTATCTATCTCTCTCTCTATCTATCTATCTATCTCTCTATCTATCTCTCTATCTATCTATCTCTCTATCTCTCTATTGACATGAGGGGTACACAGATACAGATTGAAAACAAGAACAACACAAATACATAATGTATAAATAAAAGAAAACATTCTTTAAAAAATCCTGGTAAAAAACAAAAGGTTATATTTCAAATAAAGTTCTTACAATGGACTAAAATACAAATGTGGTTTTGATTGCCTTCTTACTTTCAATGTAAAATAATAACGGTGCAAAATTGTCGTAATTCAAAGTAAAATGATCAAAAGTTGGTTTGGATTCAGTCCATTTCTCCTTTGTTTACTTCCAGAACATTGTGCCATCTGTTGAGATCTCCATATTAGGTTGAATACTTAAAACGAAAGTTAATTATAATCAATTATAATCAATTATATTCTTGGATAACCCACAATGAAAATGCTTCTTATTTTATGATTTTCTATATTTACAGAATAAACACAAGTGGTTTGTTAAGTTGAGTGTAAGGCCTGTTATGGTTTATGGGTGTCACTGATAAGAGAGGAGAGGCAGCTTCTTCCCTCTCCCCTCACAGCAGTACACAGGGAGGGGGGCTCCAGCTTCTTCCCTCTCCCCTCACAGCAGTACACAGGGAGGGGGCTCCAGCTTCTTCCCTCTCCCCTCACAGCAGTACACAGGGAGGGGGGCTCCAGCTTCTTCCCTCTCCCCTCACAGCAGTACACAGGGAGGGGGCTCCAGCTTCTTCCCTCTCCCCTCACAGCAGTACACAGGGAGGGGGCTCCAGCTTCTTCCCTCTCCCCTCACAGCAGTACACAGGGAGGGGGCTCCAGCTTCTTCCCTCTCCCCTCACAGCAGTACACAGGGAGGGGGCTCCAGCTTCTTCCCTCTTCCCTCACAGCAGTACACAGGGAGGGGGCTCCAGCTTCTTCCCTCTTCCCTCACAGCAGTACACAGGGAGGGGGCTCCAGCTTCTTCCCTCTCCCCTCACAGCAGTACACAGGGAGGGGGGCTCCAGCTTCTTCCCTCTCCCCTCACAGCAGTACACAGGGAGGGGGCTCCAGCTTCTTCCCTCTCCCCTCACAGCAGTACACAGGGAGGGGGCTCCAGCTTCTTCCCTTCCCTCACAGCAGTACACAGGGAGGGGGCTCCAGCTTCTTCCCTCTTCCCTCACAGCAGTACACAGGGAGGGGGCTCCAGCTTCTTCCCTCTCCCCTCACAGCAGTACACAGGGAGGGGGCTCCAGCTTCTTCCCTCTTCCCTCACAGCAGTACACAGGGAGGGGGCTCCAGCTTCTTCCCTCTTCCCTCACAGCAGTACACAGGGAGGGGGCTCCTGACTTAAGGAGAAATGCATTGAGGCCCCGATGTCATAGCCGAGGATAATATTTGTGCAAGTCCTGCACACTAGAGGTCATGACCTTTTTACACAAACATGGGAAGGTGTGTCGTATGCCATAGCCATAGAATATGTCTGGTCATGTCCAGTCCTGTACATCAGAGGCCACGCCCAGTTTCCACACATATGGGTATGGGGGAGGTGTCTTTAGGTTTTTAGAGAGAGAGGGGGGGGGGGAGAGAGGAGAGAGGAGAGGGGGGGACGGACGGACGGGGGACAGACAGACGGAGGGAGAGACAGACAGACAGAGGGAGGGACAGACAGACAGACAGACAGACGGACGGACGGACGGACGGAGGGAGGGACAGACAGACAGAGGGAGGGACAGACAGACAGATAGACGACAGACAGACAGACGGACGGACGGACGGACGGAGGGAGGGACAGACAGATAGACAGACGGAGGGAGAGACAGACAGACAGAGGGAGGGAGAGACAGACAGACAGACAGACAGGGAGGGAGAGAGACAGACAGACAGACAGACAGACAGACAGACAGACAGACAGACAGACAGACAGACAGACAGACAGAGGGAGAGACGGACGGACGACGGACGGACGGAGGGAGGGACAGACAGACGGAGGGAGAGACAGACAGACAGATAGACAGACAGACAGACAGACAGACAGACAGACAGACAGACAGAGACGGACGGACGGACGGACGGAGGGAGGGACAGACAGATAGACAGACGGAGGGAGAGACAGACAGACAGACAGAGGGAGGGGAGAGACAGACAGACAGACAGAGGGAGGGAGAGACAGACAGACAGACAGACAGACAGAGGGAGAGACAGACAGACAGAGGGAGGGAGAGACAGACAGACAGACAGACAGAGGGAGAGACAGACAGACAGAGGGAGGGAGAGACAGACAGACAGACAGACAGACAGACAGACAGACAGAGACACAGACAGACAGACAGACAGACAGACAGAGACACAGACAGACAGACAGACAGACAGAGGGAGAGACAGACAGACAGAGGGAGGGAGAGACAGACAGACAGACAGACAGACGACAGACAGACAGACAGACAGACAGACAGACAGAGACACAGACAGACAGACAGACAGACAGACAGACAGACAGACAGACAGACAGACAGACAGACAGACAGACAGACAGACAGACAGACAGAGGGGGGGGCGGTCCCTTGGGAGCTGGTTTTTGCTCTCTTTAAGGTTCTCTCAAACTTGGTAAATAACTCTGGAATGTCTTTGCTGAATGCTGAGTGAATGAGTGACTGTCTTTGTGAAATGAGTGGAATGAGTTGATGTTTGTTGAAAGTCAGGACCCGCCGCCCGTGAGGAAAGGTCCTCCGACTCCATGCGGGACTCGTTAAGTGTACGAATGTGGAAATGAGCAAATGAACTGATTTGCTGAATGAAAGTTTGAATGTGCTTTTTATTATCACCGGTCATTTATGAGGAGATGCCTCGAAAGTCTGTCGGACGATCTTAAATGTCAAACTGAATTGGGCAGTTGAAGTTACACTTTAGGGTAATAAATGTAAAACCGTGAATTAAAGTTTCAATTAGAACATGGCCATATGTTGTGGAGGATTGTCATGGTGTGAAGAGAGAAGGTCGAAACCCGGTGTTAGTGTGGACCAACTTTTCTTCAAATAAACTAATCCCCTCCCGACTCCAACACATCTCCATGGAACGGCGCGACTAGGGCTAGCGCTCCAACACATGTACAGAGGCTAAGGGGCGGGACAGCACGAAGTGGGACCAATCACAACAGAGCCGGCTAGCTAACCAATCAGAGCAGACTGGCGCGGTTCAGACAGAGGGGGAAAAGAAGTGGCTGCAGCACAGGCAGAGGAGAGAAGAAAGAGGGGGAACAGGAAAGCAGGGAGACAGGGGCCAGGAGAGCAACACAAAACACAAAGAGGAAACGGAGCAGAAGAGGGCCAGCCAGCCAGCCAGCGAGCGAGCGAGCGAGCGAGCGAGCGAGCCAGCCAGCGAGCCAGCGAGCGAGCGAGCCAGCCAGCGAGCGAGCGAGCCAGCGAGCGAGCGAGCCAGCCAGCCAGCCAGCCAGCCAGCGAGCCAGCGAGAGCCAGCGAGCGAGCGAGCCAGCGAGCCAGCGAGCCGAGCCAGCAGCAGCCAGCGAGCGAGCGAGCCAGCCAGCCAGCGAGCGAGCCAGAGAGCCAGCCAGCGAGCCAGCGAGCGAGAGCCAGCCAGCCAGCCAGCCAGCGAGCGAGCCAGCCAGCCAGCCAGCCAGCGAGCGAGCCAGCGAGCCAGCCAGCGAGCCAGCCAGCCAGCCAGCCAGCGAGCGAGCCAGCCAGCGAGCGAGCGAGCCAGCGAGCGAGCGAGCAGCCAGCGAGCCAGAGCGAGCGAGCCAGCCAGCGAGCGAGCGAGCGAGCAGCGAGCCAGCCAGCCAGCCAGCCAGCCAGCGAGCGAGCGATCCAGCAGCCAGCGAGCTAGCGAGCGAGCGAGCCAGCCAGCCAGCCAGCGAGCCAGCGAGCGAGCGAGCGAGAGAGCCAGGATCGAGAGCCAGCCAGCGAGCGAGCGAGGAGCCAGCCAGCGAGAGCGAGCGAGCGATCGAGCCAGCCAGCCAGCAGCCAGCCAGCGAGCGAGCAGCCAGCGACCAGCGACCATCGAGCGAGCGAGCGAGAGACCAGCGAGCGAGCCAGCGAGCGAGCCAGGCGAGCGAGCGAGCCACAGAGCGAGCGATCCAGCCAGCCAGCCAGCCAGCCAGCCAGCCAGCCAGCCAGCGATCGAGCGAGCCAGCCAGCCAGCCAGCGAGCCAGCCAGCTAGCCAGCCATCCAGCGAGCGAGCGAGCAGCCAGCCATAGCGATAGCCAGCCGCCAGCCAGCCAGCCAGCGAGCGAGCCAGCCAGCCAGCAGCAGCCAGCCATCAGCCATCCAGCCATCCATCCAGCCATCAGCTACTCCATTAGCATCATCTATCGATCTAGCTAGAGCGAGCCATCTATAGCCGCTACCATCTATCTAGCTATCTATCTAGCTATCTATCCATCTATCATCCATCTATCTAGCTATACTATCCATCCAGCCATCCATCCATCCAGCTCCATCTATCTATCCAGCCATCCATATCTAGCCATCCATCCAGCCATCCATCCATAGTATCATCTATCCATCTATCCATCTATCTATCGATATCCATCATCCATCCTCTATCCATCCATCCATCCATCCATCCATCTATCTATCCATCCATCCATCTATCTATCCATCCATCCATCCATCCATCCATCTATCTATCTATCCATCTATCCATCTATCTATCTATCTATCCATCTATCTATCTATTACAGTTGCCTAAAACAAAATTAGATTGCTCTTACATTTAAAAAATTGGGGACTTCCAACTTACAATGTTACTAAAAACCTAAAAAGTTCATCTAGTGTTGTTAAGATCAGATGTTATCTCTTCTCTGTGAGCTGTGCTGTAGGATAATACTTTACGCCTACTGCCTGAAATCTGCTTCATTTACACTTGCCCGATCTCTTTTTTAAATATCCTCAGAATCCAGATTTGTTTCCCCTTGTGATTATCCTGACTATTTCTCAAATTGTTCCATAATTCAAACCTTTGTACAGAAATCTCAATTGTTGTTGTTTTTCTAAATTCCTCACTTCTTCTCAAAAATCTCGCTTTTTTTAAATGTCTGAATTTGTATATAACTCCTACTTTCTTCAATTCTGAGTGGATCAGCTTTTATCTCTCTTCTCTGTCAGCTGTACTGTTCTGTAGGATAATACTTTAAGTGTGCATCTATACGCCTACTGCCTGAATCTGCGTCATGGTTTTCACTTTCTTTGCTTCATGTGTTCTGTTTTTAATTCAGCAGGTGAACCTCTATGTTCATAAAATGAATGTGTGGAGCTTAGCGGTGTGTATTAAACTAAAACTCCAGCATTTCTGACAGCTCAGATTTCATGTTGCTTTTTTAAACTGTGGTCTGTGCTCATGTGTTTCAGTGTTGGTGTACAGGCTGCTGCTTGAATCTGCAGGTTTTCCTAAAATAAAATCCTTCTGATCCTAAATATCTTTCATTTCTAACGTCACATTGTTCTGCTGCTGTCTTACCTAAGACACTTACGGTTTCATTACGTTTACATTTTGATGCTCAGATAACATTACTAATGACTTGCTTTTACATCTAGTAATTGTAATGGATTACATTAGTAAAGTAACCCTTACTAACCCTGCAGGACACTGCAACACAGACAACTCAAATATGACCAAGAATAAAGCAACAGAAGAGTGGTAATATCTGTGCTAACCAGTGGCGGCGCCAGGGTATGGCTGGGGTATGGCTGGGGTATGACTGGGGTATGGCTGGGGTATGGCTGGGGTATGGCTGGGGATGCTGGGGTATGGCTGGGGTATGGCTGGGGTATGGCTAGCGCTACAGCCATGCCAATAAATGGCTTAGCCCCACCATGAAAAGTGATGTTAAAGTAAGTCAATTAAATAATAAGCAAAATGCTAAATGTTGAAAACACGGATTGCGAAAATATACGTGTCGTGTCCACAACACACAAACTGATCCTGCTGTAACAACAAGTGCACGTTCCTGACGCAATATGGTTGAGACCATTCGGGCTTATGTTAGAGGGGTGCAAGGAATAGTCTAAGTAGTGGGGGAGTTTTATTCACTTAAGGTGTGGAAATTCTCTGGCGTTATAATATCGGTCAGATCAAAATGCCTCCGAATGCAATTTGAACAGACCTGCAGCCAATCAGAGCAACGAAACGTTGGGTCTGCGTCATGCCTTACCGAAGAGATCGATCGGAACCGCCATCAGTATCCCCATCGGATCTTCAACGTGTGCTACATACGTCACGTTCACAGGGATCCCTTTTTATTTCATACAGTTCCATTCTGATTGAGACAGGGAATAATCTAAACCTCACGCGTGGCGTTTCACTGTCAAGGGGGCGATAGAGCGTGTATGTAATTACACTGCAAACTGACTTGAGCCCCACTGTATGGCCGCCACTGGTGCTAACATAAGTCAAAGATTAATGTTACAGCATTAAAAGACGGATGAGTGATTCAATAAAGAGTATGCATGCTGTTTGAACGTACTACTGAATATGTTTACATGCTGTATGAAGGTTTTACAAAAAGCAACATTAATGGCGTTTGTATATTTGGCACGTTCAGAAATATTTGCATTAATATGAAAGTGCAGATTAGTGTAGATTTGAAGTCACAGCCTTTATGTTTCACAAGTTTCTGTTTAAAAAGAGTGAGACATGCCTGCAAATAGCCATGTGTGCAGATGTGCATTGAAGAAAATAGTTCCCATTGTATCTATACTTGGTCAATGTGCAGCGGTTGGAAGAAGGCATGCTCAGGAAATTAACTTTGCATGACCCTCGTTGTCAAATATGGACATGTAGAAAGTCTTACTGTAACATCTTAATGGAAGAAATGGAGAGTATGCTCCGAGGAAATGTCTCGGGCCGGAGAGGAGGAACACCGCGGATCTGAGTTCGGAGGAAAAAAAGATAAGAAGAACTTCTCCTCTTTTAAAGAAGCATAATTTGTCTCTGCGTCTTACGATTCCGACTCAAGTCGTGCCCTCGGCGGCGTTTCCCACGAGAGAAACTCCCGGGAAGTCGGGCCAATCAGATCACTCCGTTCTAAATTAGACCTCCAGGGAGTCAAATGCCCAAACAAACTGAAACATTGAGCGTGTTTCTCCCAACAAGAAGCGAGGAGGAAGTTTCCCCCTGAAGTTCAGCTGCAATGGACTACAGCTCGGCTCTCTCTTATCTTGTCCTGGAAATGTTTTTGATAAGTTTGTGTGTGTCCCTGTAACCGGCTTCTTATTTCCAAACACCTTAAAACACAGCCTGTCTCGTCAGGCACACACAGAGCAGACTCCCACTGCTGCCGCTTCCAGCTAAAGAAAACATCTCCAATGAGCTGTCTGTCATTCTGCGGGCGATAACAGGTTTACACCCAGCTATCCCAACAGGATGTGCACGTAGCTGCTGGTATGCACACATGTCTACCCTACAAACACGTAGGAACACCACTGACGTACACTACCTTACAGGACCTGAGATGTAATTAAAAAAGCTACTTTGCACATTTTTTAAATGTTTATAGTACTCGATGTCTGTGTTTCTGTAGTATTCTAATTTATTTAGTACAGTATATGTTATGTTGTGTAATCGGTAGATATTCTATTGATCTATATCAGGGGTCTCCAACCTTTCTTCATCTGAGAGCTAAGAGTGGCCAAGAGCTACTTGCATCACATCGCTTACATTTATTCACATAGCCCTCATCAGTTGAATTAAAGGTGGGGTGGGTAAGTTTGAGAAACCGGCTCGAGATCGCTAGAATTTGAAAATACACAACCGGAGAAAATCTGCCACTTCCTCACAGAGCCCCTCCTCCAACACACACGAACGCACACATGACCAATGAGGGCACGAGAGAAGTTTGTGCCCCGATGGAAGGCTGACAGGCAGGTAGGCCATCCAATCCGTTTAGCCGGCCCAGCTAAACGGATTGGTTGTACTTTTTACAGTATTACGGCTTCTACAGATGACGTTTTTTTATGGATTTTTTGTCAAAGCACTTCAGATATTCATTGCTATCGGGATGTTAAGAGCATTCCATGGAATATAACAAAAAGTGTATCTCGAGCCGGTTTCTGAAACTTACCTACCCCACCTTTAAGCTATACTTTTGTACACGTGTGAAATCTTAACTTCACATCGAGGTCCAAGAAAACGAAAATGTCCCACATATTATTCAGGCCTGTAGGCCTGAGTAAGTCACTGAACATTCACATACATGTCCTTAACCACCACCTGACGAGCAGTGAATGCACGTATGGTCAAATAAGTGCATTCACTCGTTTGTACAGTCCGTGAGATGAAAGGCGCCGCATGGAGTCCACCATACAGGTGTGTGCTGGACCCACTTAGGTTCACTCAAGAGTCATTTAAATGTTGATCAGTCTTGTTCTGTATTTAGATTTCATGACATTTAGAAAAAGCTGCTTCACAAAGGTCTGCAGAACAGAACCACATAAAGCAGACGTGTTTGTGCTGCTTGGTGAATGTTCTTATAGTTTTCTGGGTCAACAAGGCTCCAGAAATGTTCTGAGTTTTGCTGAGACTTAAGCTGAACATGATTTTGGAGATTTATAACCTCCATCTCCGCAGGATCGACACTGAACAGTTCAGCCATCTTTTTCTTCTTCTTCTTGACATTAAATTATAAACCATAATAAATCAACTGTAGGTCTAGCCTCCCTATATCTGTGTGTGAAATTGCTCCATCCTCAAAAACAAAAAACTAATACTTCAGCAGTCTAGCTGCAGCTTCTAGCAACAGCCTTCTGTTAAAAAGGGAGTATTTACAACAGCATTATAAAAACAAAATAGTGCATGTGGGTGCACACTTACATTCTCTGTCTTACTGTTACATAAATCCAATGAATATGATCAGTGATTAAAGGAAGGCTCCAGTCATTAGATAGTTAATCAAAACTTCAGTATTTAGTGAAACATTATGTTTAAACCATACCCTGAAGAAATCAGCGATATTCCCCGGTAAATAATGATTTTTTTAGCTCTTTTTTATCAAAACCTGTATATTCCGTCAGGCAGCTGCCAGTTTGGCCATTTACAGTCGTCACATGATCCGAAAACAGGGTCGTGACGTCATCTATGCGTTCACTTTGTAAACACATGACGAAAACATAGCGGAGTATTTGAGTTCGGACTCGTCAGCCGAGGAAGAAGTTTAGAAAAATAAAGTCCAGGTGGACTTACTTTGAATTATCACTATAGGTATTCATTTCATCCAAATACAACTGTAAAAAAAATAAAAACATAGGCTACTCTGTTATCCTCTTAAGCCCCACGGACCCGGTTCCGGGGCCGAAATCGCGTCATTTGCAGGAAACAACGTCTAAGGAACCTTAATATTTTAAACTATGAATATTTGATATCCATATAACGGAAAAAAAACTAATTTAACTGATCTTTTTCATTTTTTTCAAAAAAAAAACCACACAATGCTAACCTGAGCCTCTGAATTAGCCCCGAGCGAAAAATGCTAACCTATTACTGCACCGAAAATCACTCCTAGATCCCTTATTACTTATCCTAGCTGCACATCCAACACATCGTTTATGATCGTAAAGACACAGAATCTAACGGTGCCCACCTCAACACTGAAAGATACAAACTCGTGACGTTATCAACAAAAACGTACATCAAAACAAGTGGCGCTAGGTACTAACATGCGCTAGGCTAACATGGCTTACCTTGGTCTTTGTCTGGTCTAAACTGGTCTTCAATGGCATTACAACGATAAAAACGATGATGTAGTTAATCCATAGGTTAATATCCAATGGGGCTGTGTCCCCTTTGAAATGTTCTGATAATCTATAAGCAATAAAACTGCAATTCCGTTATCTGCTGTCCGCTCTGTGCTCCGTGCGCTCTGGGTCCTGCAATTCCTGCTTCCTTACGTAGTAAACAATAAGTAAAGTCTGCTGCGTAATGTGCTTACGCTGGCTGGCATTGGCAGTGCACTGCATCCCCATTAAGTAATGGTTGATTAATAAATCCCATTTTATGTTTCATCATACTCTCAGAGTAGTCGTCCGGAAACTTGAAATGTTCGCTGCATACTAGGGGTGCAACAACTAATCGACTTAATCGATTAAAATCGATTACCAAATTAGTTGCCAACTAATTCAGTCGTCGATTCGTTGGTGACGTCATCACGTGTGTTTTACGCCCGTTAAGCTCCAACTTTATTGGTCTTTTTATCGGTACTGGAGACATTTAAAAAATATATGTCATGTATTATTGCTTCAAAGACATTATATCGCAGTCTTAGTGTCGCCAACTCGTTTCTAATATGCAAAAAGACAAACAAATGCGTCTTTGATGTATTTTCGATCTTTCTCTCCCCGCCTGCTTGCGAGGGGGCGGGGCAGTTTACACACGGGCAGCTGCTACATGCAGCAACACACACACGTGGGAGATGGCGGAGAGAACGCGCTCCCAGGTGGTTAAACTTTACCCGTCTCGATGTGGAGAATGCTCGTTGCCAAAAGTGGAATAAGAGTTTAGCATGTAAGGGCGGTAACACGAGCTATTTGTCTAAACATTTAGCAAAAGTGCTCCACATCCAGACGGAGGAATGCACCGGGTTCGACTGTCTTTCTAGCAGCTCTGTAGCCCCGTCCACGAGTAACGTTTCCACGTCAGGTGTTATGCATGCTAGCAGCAACACACGGAGCTAACTACATTATACAAACGTAATGATTAGAGGTAACAGAGTTATTTGCGGACTTTGGTGACAGAGCCTTCAGTGTGGCATCCCCCACCCTCTGGAACTCTCTCCCCCCCGAAATCCGCAGCGCCCCAACCCTGGACATTTTCAAAAAAGCCCTCAAAACGCACCTTTTACCGAGGCTTTCCCCACTGTATAGTTAGTTTAATAGGTTTATTTTTCCGCTACTTCCCCCCCCCACCCCGTCTGCCTTTTTTCCCCTACTCCCCCCCCCTACCCGACTTGTAAAGCGACCTTGGGTTTCCTGAAAGGCGCTATAAAATATATATATTATTATTATTTAGTTTGTTAAAGTTTTAGCTATTCTGTTTACAGTTCTGTCATCAGATTATTTAATACGATTTGTTAAAACACTGTTGTTTCTTTTGATGTGAAATATTATTTATTGAATTTGAATAAAAAGCAATGTTAGTTTTGTTCACAATTTAAGTTATTTCAATAATGTATGTATTTTGGAATCAAGTATTCATCTTTATTGTCTTCATTGTTAGTTTCCACATGCCTAAAACAACCTCAAGCTAAATCTAAAAGTTGATGGCTAAATAAGAGCGTTTGAGAAATTGTGCAAGGCATACAGTAATAGTCCGAATAGTCGATTAATCGTTTCATTAATCGATAGATTAATCGATTATCAAATTAGTCGTTTGTTGCAGCCCTACTGCATACATGCGCCTGTGGATCTTTCGGTTCGGGCCGAGCACATTTCGCTAGCCACTGCCTCCGAACGTACTTCCTTCGCTTACCCGTTGGCAATAGATGGAACCGAGCATTCCGTGGATTGTTCCTATCCGAATTGTGGCAATGTTTTGCGATACAATGAGGCATATTTCAATAGAATTGTGAGAGTAACTAGAGTAAACAACATGAACAAAGCACATACGTCAACGCATAGTTCACGTCACTTCCGGTAAAATAAGTCATTTGACTCGTCAAAATGGCGCCGCCCACAGGGTTGATGTTATTTCGGTAATTAATCAGCTTAAAATCACTGATAACGTCATCGGATAAAAAAAAAAAAAAAGACTGGTAGAGACTGGTCTGTTTTATCGGATTATAATTATTTAAAAATGCGTGTCATGAGGATTCCCTCCCTTTAAAGGGGACCTATCATGCAAAATGCACCTTTGTACGTCTTTTATACATGAATATGTGTCCCCGGTGTTCCAGGGAACTCACCAAGTGTCAGAAAACACAACCCTCTCTATTTTCCTCCTTCGCCAAATCTCTAAAAAAGGGGCTACAACGGATCTGAAAAAACGGATCCAGATTCCAATACTTTTCTACGTCACAAAGAAGTGCTCCGCTTATTGGTCAACTCTCCACCTATCAGGGGAATGAGCCACGGCCACGTGCATTGCCAAACCTCTCATTCGCATATAGGCTATCGGCAGGCTAAATAATCAACACCCCAGTCACATCTGTGTTTTTGCCTGCTCTTGCCAGGATGTCTAAGCCAGTTAAACGTTGTGCTGTTGTTGGCTGCAAGACTCGGGACAGGGGACTGCATGCAATGCCATCAGTGGAAAAAGAAATGAATCTGTGGCTAGACTTCATTTACAAGGGACATGTGCCAGAAGACCACGGCAGATTTCTGTTTGTGTGTTCCAAACATTTTACGACGGACATGTTTATGAACTTGTCTCAAGTCCAACACGGATATGCCTCCAAAGTAATGCTAAACCCGGGATCAATACCAACCATCCGGGACCAGGCCAGTGAGGACACATCCAATTTTGAAGCTGTAAGTTTTTATTTAGCGGTGTTTTTCCTGATAAAGCTATCTCTAGCTTGTAGCATGTAGCTTCGCCGTATCAATGTCGCCTCAAACCCAAATAGTAATCTGTTAGGTGTTTATATGTTTTTGTAACATTTTATTTTGTACGCTCCGCAGTCTTTGCTTTGTCTTTTATTTGAATTATCAGGCATTTGCTAACATGTTCAGACCTACTGCCGTAATGGCGATCTGTGTGAAGGCTGTAAAGCCACGCCCTAGGCGATAACACAAGTATTTATTCTCCTATTTATTAGTATTTTGTATCCTCTAAAATCATATTGAGTAAGTTTAATAACAAACGTAATCTTCTGTAGGCAAGTGCCGTTTTTTTCCAGCGTTATATGTAAAAGCTTTTGTGATTGTAGTCTGTAAGAACGATCAGATATCAGCGATCTGTAAGCTAAGCTACGCTACGCTAATGAGACATGCCGTTTTTTCCAGCGTTATATGTAAAAGCTTTTGTGATTGTAGTCTGTAAGAACGATCAGATATCATCGATCTGTAAGCTAAGCTACGCTAATGAGACATGCCGTGTTTTGCAGCGTTATATGTAAAAGCTTTGTGTGTTTACTTGTTTGCGCACATGAATATAAATGGGGGTGTGTTAGGATACAACACTGTGTATGTATGCGAGGGGACACACACCACGAGTAAAACTGAGCTAAAGCCCCGTTGGTCTGTTGTTGTTGACAAGGCCTTACCTCTAGCAACAGGCTAATTAGTGGCTAGCACTCATTACAGTCAGTCTACTGAGCTCAGCCCCTCTCCAACACATCATCTGTATTGAGTCAGAAACACAGCATGCACGTTACGGTTCAAAACTAACTGAGATTGGAAAAAGGCTAAGCAAAGAGCTTTGATAAATAGAGAGCTTTGCTAAATAGAGAGTTTTTCTAAATAGAGAGTTTTGCTAATAGAGTTAGCCCCATCTTTTGGGATTTCAGACTATATTTATCCAAATAGTATTTTTCATCCTGAATACTAAATTGAGATGATTTTGTTCTAACTATTTGTTCTTCTTTACAGGCCAGCACTCACATACTTACTAATTAGTGACAATTTGTACATCCTTTACTATTATTTCCATTTTTTTTTATCATGGCGGAAATGAAAGACTTTACCCTGGCCAGCCCTGCACTACAATGAAAACGCTGAGCGTGCACAAGCCACTACAATCCACTGGAAACCCTCTGTATAAACTGCAGTTCCCAAAGGCCAGGAAGGGAGAATGCAGAGCAAAACCAGTAAAGACTGACCCCACATTCCGTAAGTGTTTAAAAATATTTATTATACAACACTATTTACAAATATAAAATTAGAAAGAAGTTCAGTTTTTTACATGCATATACTAATCTAAACCACATTTTTTGTTGTGCTTTTTTTACCATTGCACAGCCCAACGTGGCCAACTTGATGGACCTCATCTTCGACCAAGTCTTTGTGGACCCTGCACCATTATGAGCGACCTGACAGGGAGGAGGTCATCGCCGGGTAATGCTACACGGTTCAATTTGGCTGCTGTCTGAACCCAACATCGACATTTCACGGATCAGGAAACTCCCTGTGTATCCTGAGGACAACGCAGGCCGGAATCACCACTCTGATCCTGCGTCCAAGGAAGCCCCAGCACCAGCTCACAAAACTTCTGTAAAAATATTTAGTGTCATTTATTACAAAATACAAGTAGGCTACATTTAGGTTTTTTTTATGGGTTTTTTTAACCGTTGATTTTGACAATAAAGTTCCGAGTTGATATCAAATGTGTCGTGAATTATTCATGTTTGGATGGGTAAAGAATATTCTGATTTCACAAAGCATAAGGTTGTGTGTGTGGACCTTTTTGTCGTACACATGGGTGTGTTTATGCCATGCTGTGTAGTATATAATAGTACATGTACAATGACAGAATGATAGATTGCATAAAGCCATATACAACCAGTATTTATTTCCATGACAATATTAGCATTCGTTTTACAATTTCAGTCAAAACAAACAAAACCACTCACTGCTCTATTTGCCTCACTGTAGTCCACCATGTTCAGCTCTGTAAATATTTCAACGCATTCTGCAGGAGAACACATTTAGGCACACAGGCTCCAATCCAGGATGGTCCACCATACAGGTTTACAGAGTCCTCAAGTTACTGCATCCGTCTTGACACATTGTGATAAACATATGAAATGACATGTGAAAAATGTATTTAACAGAACAAACTTAGTAAAGCTGTCAAAAATGTTACATGTGGTATCCTCCATGCAGCACACATTCCTCCGTTCAGAAGGCATCGTGGCGCAATTTGCACAAAGAAGTCAATAACTGAGCTTTTTAAAAAAACCATGAAACTACACACATTGCTGACAACTGAGGTGTTGTTGGAGTTATACTTTTTATCATCCTAAGTTATTCAACTTTCCAACGGTTGTTGCACGATGTGGGAAGAAAAGGACTTTAAACTATTAATAAAACGCAATGAGGCCATTGTATATATGCTGAAAATATGAATGTCTCCCTTTATAAATATATATATATATATAATATATCGCTGTTTTTTGCGTTACAAACTGTACACATTGCATTTCTTGCTAATTAGCCAAAATATGAACGGAATAAGGAGGCAAGCATCGTAACAGAGTAAAATAAATAGGGACAAACAGCTTGTCAGCTAACCATTCAGAAAACGTCCTGCTGCAACCGAGATGTTGCACCTCCACCAAACTCCCGCTGCTTCAGGGTCAGTTTCTGGATATCAAATTGATAGTATGCTTGAAACACATGCATTGCTCTGAGATGACATGTTTATTCGACACTCGTAATCACAGCAAGCATGGTGACGTGACTCTCCGCCGGCTCATGCCTGCTCTTCTGCAGGGGGGCGTGGTCAGCTGCTGCTCAGAATTTTCAAAGACGGGCTTGGAATAGAGCGAAAAATGAGCGAAACGAGGCATGTCTAAAAAAATGATCTGTTTGTATTTTGAAAATAAAATGTATAAATATACCTTATATAGGTATGGTCATACACTATATCATTTAAATATAGCATGATAGGTCTCCTTTAAGTGAATATAAAGTTTCTATCAGGTCACTATCAGCCTGTCACTCATTATTTTCAGGAGGGGGCGGGGCTTGGAGGAACGGAGAGGAGACAGTGATCGCGGAAGCTTTCCTCCTGCCTTCACAAACTTTACACAAGTATTTATCAACTGAAAATAGCAAGAGGACATTCATACTCTGCATCCAAGACTTGATTAAATCCACCAAAACCTGACATGATGATAACGAGTGTTTTTCAAAAAACACAAATCCCTCCCTGTGTGTCTGAGCCGCAGCGACGCGGCCTGATTCAGAGCGGGTCATTCTGCTGTTGGTTCTGACTGGTGCTGCGGGAGAAAGCAGACTGGTGTCGCTGTGCCGCTGTCACGTCTGTTCCTTGATCTCTGTCACCGACCAATTTGATATTCGTGTAATTCTAAAATCAAAAAACGTTATTGTCCAGCCGCGGCCGAAAAAATCAAGAAGCAACCTTACAATGCTATAATCGATAATTGAGCGGCGAGCTACTGAAAAGCTGCCCGCGAGCTGCCGGTAGCTCGACGTGTTGGAGAGCCCTGATCTATATTTTCTACTGTGGATATATATAAATGTGTGTAGTAATTATGTATGCATTTAATATGTCCTTTGGTCTCTTGAAAGGCGCCTCCAACTAAATGTATTATTATTATAATAGATTTGCTGTTTCGGTGTATTATTTATTTAATATATATTTTGTAATATTTGTATGTATGTGCAATGACTGTTAACAATTCTGCAGTGACAAACAATTTCTCAATTTGGGATGTATAAAGCATCCATCCATCTGTCACTCCACTAACCCACCAACCCATCAATCATCCATCCATCCATTTGTCCACCAACTAACCCAACAACCCATCCATCCAACAACCCATCCATCTGTCTACCAACTATCCCATCCATCCATCCAACCATCCATCCATCCATCCACCCACCACCCATCTGTCTACCAACTAACCCATCCATCCATCCACCAACCATCCATCTGTCTACCAACTAACCCATCCATTCATCCAACCAACTATCCATCTGTCTACCAACTAACCCATCCATCCATCCAACCAACCATCCATCTGTCTACCAACTAACCCATCCATTCATCCAACCATCCATTCATCCAACCATCCATCCTTCCACCAACCCAGTAATCCAACCATCCATCTGTCTACCAACTAACCCAACAACCCATCCATCCATCCTTCCAACAACCCATCCATCCAACCAACTGTCTACCAACTAACCCAACAACCCATCCATCCATCCTTCCAACAACCCATCCATCCATCCACCCACCAACCCATTAATCCAACCATCCATCCATCTGTCTACCAACTAACCCAACACCCCATCCATCCATCCTTCCAACAACCCATTAATCCAACCATCCAACTGTCTACCAACTAACCCAACAACCCATCCAACCAACCAACCAACCAACCAACCATCCATCTGTCTACCAACTAACCCAACAACCCATCCATCCTTCCAACAACCCATCCATCCATCTGACCATCCATCCATCCATCCTTCCAACAACCCATCCATCCATCTGTCTACCAACTAACCCATCCATCCATCCATCTGACCATCCATCCATCCACCCATCCATCCTTCCAACAACCCATCCATCCATCTGTCTACCAACTAACCCAACAACCCATCCATCCATCTGACCATCCATCCATCCACCCATCCATCCATCCATCCAACCATCCATCTGTCTACCAACTAACCCAACAACCCATCCATCCATCCAACCATCCATCCTTCCAACAACCCATCCATCCATCCAACCATCCATCCATCCACCCATCCATCCTTCCAACAACCCATCCATCCATCTGTCTACCAACTAACCCATCCATCCATCCATCTGACCATCCATCCATCCACCCATCCATCCTTCCAACAACCCATCCATCCATCTGTCTACCAACTAACCCAACAACCCATCCATCCATCTGACCATCCATCCATCCACCCATCCATCCTTCCAACAACCCATCCATCCATCTGTCTACCAACTAACCCATCCATCCATCTGACCATCCATCCATCCACCCATCCATCCTTCCAACAACCCATCCATCCATCTGTCTACCAACTAACCCAACAACCCATCCATCCATCCTTCCAACAACCCATCAATCCATCCACCCATCCATTTCTTTGTCCATCATCTATCCATTTATTCATCTGTAGATCCACCCATGAATACAATACAATATGTGTATCTCTTCCTCCATCCATCAACTCATCCATCAGGGAACTTCCTGTTGTAATGCATATGTTGTTAAGGTATCCAAAAGTACTTTGTTAGTATTGATGCAGAACTTTGCTAAGTATCTTTTCCGTTGCTATTCTCAGTTGATTCTGAACAACATGTAATTTAAAACGAGACACACTAATGAGAGAGGGGACCTTCAATTAAGGAAAAAACTAACAAGGGAAGCTCATGAGCTGAATTATCTAATGTCCATAAATTAAATATGACCGGGAACTAAATGACTGTTTATGTTTACAAAACCGCGGCCCTTTAGATGCTTTAATATTGTGATGAGATTCCCCAAAAGAGAGCCTCGCTGAAATTAAACTTTAGTCCTCATCAGCAGTTGAATTGATATTTTGGATAATACACACGCATGTAATCAGGCGTGTAATCGCTGCAGGAGGTGGAGGGGGTCGCATGGAAATATCCCCCCTTTAATATTTATAATGGCCAGTCATCAAATGCTTCCGAAAACGAAATGAAAAAAGATTTTCTCCACTTAATATTCAGTGATTAACAGACTGCCTCGTGTTGCCTCCACGTTAACATCACTGATTCTAGGATATTATGTTGTTGTTGTTGTTGTTGTTGTTGTTGTTGAATGTGGCTGTTTGTCAGTTATTCAGGTCTGTAATTAGATCTTACATTTAACCGTAGACACTCAAAGATGTTCATTGGCAAACTACATTATAGTAATTGTGCATAATAAAGCGTTTTTACCCTTTGGTCGGTCAAAAACAGAGACACTTTAGAAAGAACGCTGGCACACTGAGGGTCGATTGGGGAGGGTCATGGGTATATAATAATAATAATAATAATAACAATAATTATAATAATAGTACATGTTATTTATATAGGTCCAAGCCTTAAATTGAAACATTGAAGGTGAGCACAGATTATGACCGGTTGTCTCGTCCCATTAAAGGAATTATTTGTCCTGTTTCTCACAACAAGCCTCATAACTTCACAATGTACATTTTATATTTATATCCAATTGAATTTGCCGTTCAATAGTGTTTAATTTGTCAGACCATCTAAATATGTGTATCATCACAGTCCACTTTTATATTTTCACTCTTTTAGTTCTGTTGTATCTTCTATTTTGAGATGTTTATATTGAATCATTGTTTATTTTCTAATCTTTTTTGTATTCTTAATGATGTGCAACACTGTGTTTTATATAATGCTGCAACAAAAACATGTGCCAATTTGCAAATAATACAAATTAATAAAAATCATAGAGAGAGTATAGCTACAAAAAAATCCGCAAAATGTTATTGAAAGTAATCTTAAATAATCATAGTATTCTGTAGTGTGCCAGAAAAATAGAATGAATGACATTAAATTGTTTAATTGTTTCAATTTATATTGAAAAGGAAAAAAATAAAAGATGGTTAAAAAAAAGTACAACATTTGCGAATAATGAAGTATATCTTATCTTATCTTTATGAGACGAACAAATCAGTAAAAAATGACAAGACTCGCAACAAGCTATCGTGAGATACAGCAACACAGAGGTTTACAGTACTCAAAAATATTAACATACTAACTGTACTAACAATCAGCAAAAAGGCGTATTCTAAATATGTCGTCACTGTAAATATGTAATGTTAGCTAAAGAATCTTAACACATTAGGCGACACCAAAGAGACACGAAGTGGATACCATCCGATCCGATGCTGGGCGGTTGTAACGCTTCATGACCATTGCATGTATGATAGTGTAATGTGTATTTGTAAAGCGCTTTGAGCATCTGGAAAAGCGCTATAATAAATGTAAGGAATTATTATTATTATTATTCATACGATGCATAATGCCACGTGAAAAGTCACATTATAATATATTAACGAAAGGTAAGTCTTGGTATCGTGTTGCAGTCTGGAGACACGAGAGCATGCAGAGAAAGATAATATTATAACAGATCAGAGGAGGTAATAAAGTCTTGAGTGTTCGGAGACTGAACTCCACAGGGAGACTAATCGATGGCCGTCAAGCAGCAAGATTCCCTCCCCCCCATGGAGGCCAGACCCTGTGGGGGGGGGAGGAAGATAAGGTGAGACAGATGAAGATGATGAAGACCATGAAACTCATAAAAGTGTGAAGGCTAGGAGGTGAGGGGAGACGAGGAGCAGCATGAATGTGGCAGAAATACAGACAGCAGCGAGATGATATCTCTCTATCTTTTTATCCATCTATCTTTCTATCTATCCATCTATCTTTCTATCTATCCATCTATCTTTCTATCTATCCATCTATCTTTCTATCTATATATCCCTCTATCTTTCTATCTATATATCTATCCATCTATCCATCTATCCATCTATCTATCCATCTATCTATCTTTCTATCTCTCTATCTATCCATCTATCTGTGTGAACGTGCTGAGGATAAATGACACATATAATCAAACATGATTGACAGCGTAAGATAATGACAGAAAGTACATTTTAACAAAGCATCAGTAAGAAGAGAGAATGGCAGGATATATAAGAAATTAACTTGAGATTTAAGCAAATTAAAAGTCTTCATGAATGAACATGCAAGCTCGAGCTTCACGTCATAAAACATGTCATAACAAGCCGTGCAGCAAGTCGTAACATATCAAATGAATGGCACAGCTTTAGTATAGTAACATTTTTCTTAAATAATGTTATTTATAATAATTGTACAGTATGCCATAGATGCCATACAATTGTTAAAGAAAAAGTCCCACTGCAGTATATCATATTATAATTAAAACAATTATTAAAAAGTTTATATTAAAAAGGAAAACAAATAAATTAACCATCAGAAATGTAAAAAAGTCATAGATGTTAAGACAAAAAGTGTTTAAAATATGATAAAGACGGTTGAAAAAAGTATAGTATCCCAAATAGCCATAATTAAAAGCTATTCAAATGTAATATAGGAAGTCCCATAAAGTAAAGACTCAAAACTAAATCTATCCGACCACAATCAGAAATAAAACAATACGTCGTAGCTTAAAAAGTATAGAGAGGTCCAAGTATAATATCTCGTAAAAATAAATCGGTAAAAGCTAAAGCGGAGATTTTTATAATGTCATATAAAATAAATGTTACTTAATTCCTAAATGTAAAACACATCTTGTTTGGTTTCATCAAGTAACGAAGTAGATCTTGTACTTCAGTAAAAGTAGAAGGACCAGAGTGTAGGAATACTGTGTTACAGCAGAGGTGAACCGTCAGGGCCTTCAAGGCGTTCAGAGAATACCCGGGAACCCTCAGATAAAACAAACAAACAATCGATTTAATTAAATAAATAAAATGTAATAAAGTGAATAAATGAGAATGGTATCTGTGTTGTTGATCTGTAATATCACAGTGTTACGTTGATTTGTTTGTCCTTCTCGGACCATGCTACGCATTTCAGTGGTTTTGTGTTAGAAAAGAAAGCAACCAATCAGATCTTGTTCTGGGTCTCTGGGTAGGATATCCTTCAACCAGGTATTCTACATCCTTGATCGAAGGCCCTGGCCGTTGCACTGAATGAGAGCGTTTGACAGTTTGATCAACCAATCAGATATTGATTTGTAGCCAATGGGCGTGTTCTTTCAGAGTTCCCTTCGGTTCCAGGTGCTCTAGAACAGGGGTTCTCAAACTTTTTGTTTATGCGGACCACTATTTATTATCAAGGATTTTCGGGGACCGCCTCATAAGCAAACCGTAAAAATAAGTACATAAACGTAGTGTTAAAACGCCGATATTTTTTTATAGTTAATTATAGACAATCAAAAGTAAAATGAAGCCTATCTCAGTGTTTCTCAAAGTGTGGTCCGCGGACCACTGGTGGTCCGTGAGCGCCCCCTAGTGGTCCGTGAGTATATTGGTAACATTTCACATTTGAAATAAATAAATACATTTAAGTTGTCCGCACTCTCGCGGGAATATCTCCGCAATGGAACGAGCTTAAGTTTCACTTCCTATTGCATGATAAAGCCCAGTGCAACACCTTCATCACACATGTTGCCACTTGTTTGTACCACTTTCAGGCGATTTATAATCTGTTCTAGAAAAACCATGTGTTTTGGGATATTTGTGGAGTTAGGTGGTCCGCGAGTGATTTTTTATTGGTTAAGTGGTCCTTGGTATGAAAAAGTTTGAGAAACACTGGCCTCTCTGATACTTTTGTGACCGGTGTCTGTCTGCGTTGTGTTTCTCAAAGAGGACGGCGGACGGTATTTTAAGTAGGTCATCCCAAACTACCGGTATGCTTAGTCCTACTTTAGTTACTGTAGTGCAAAAGGCAGACGGCGCTGCGCTCAACACACAGACTCAAAACCATGGACACACTGGCATATAAGCAACATAAACAATGTATAGGCCTAAGTTGGTCCGCGGACCACAGTTTGAGAACCGCTGCTCTAGAAGGATCTAGATAAATGCCACGAAGCAATTAATTCCGTTTTACTGTTTTTCACGTTGAAATGGCAACGGGTGAAGATGATGTTGTCGCGGAATTGTTGTGAATACCCTTTTCAAGATGACAAGTCATTGAAAAGACGGACATTATAACGGCGGGGGGGGGGGGGGGGGGGGGGTGTCTACAGAAGGTCCATTGTGATAGACACGGTTCGCCACTCTGTTACAGTAAAAGTCCTGCATTAAAAATGTCCCTCAAGTGAAAGTAGAAAAGTATTCTCATCAGAATATAGTGAAAGGACAGTGAAAGTAGTCGTTGTGCAGATTGGTCCATTTCAGAATAATATATATGATATGTTTTATAATGATTGATCATGAAAGAGTTCTCAAAGCTGGTGAAGGTGCAGCTAGTCTGAAGTACTTTGTAGACTGCAGGGTAGCTGGTGAAGGTGCAGCTAGTCTGAAGTACTTTGTAGACTGCAGGGTAGCTGGTGAAGGTGCAGCTAGTCTGAAGTACTTTGTAGACTGCAGGGTAGCTGGTGGATTTACTCCAGGTGGAACTAAAGTCTGATTCAACACTTGGTTAGATTTCACATCATTCATCCACATCTGAGAAGTAACTAAAGGTATTAAATACATGTCGTGGAGGAAAAGTACAAAAGTACACAAAGTTTCTGAATGATTTGAAGACCCTGACAAGTTGTCTGCTTCTTGCTGCAGGTGAGAGGACCGGGTCAGACTGAAACTCAGCAAGCCTTTGACAGGAAGAAGAGTTTGCTGAGGATCTCTCTCTCTCTCTCTCTCTCTCTCTCTCTCTCTCTCTCTCTCTCTCTCTCTCTCTCTCTCTCTCTCTCTCTCTCTCTCTCTCTCTCTCTCTCCCCCGCCGGGCATCTCCTGACTCACTTTCGACAAAACTCCTGCAGATCTACCCCAGCGAGGGTCCGTGTCTAACGCAAGTCAGGAGAATGCCTCGGGGCTTAAGCATTTGGGAAATTGGCCTCGCTGCGCCTTGCATACTTTAGCTCAGTGTTGACGGATAACGCGAAGTAAGAATCCATAATCTCAAAGCTAACAGTGGTTGTCAGAGCACCTTGATCTTCATAATGCTCGCCTCTCTTTCAGAGTCGGGCGCTCCCTCGAGTGTTGGAGGGAAACCACGTTTGATATGATAATTCTGCAGATCTCCACGCCGCCATATGCCCCGAACTCTCTGTGGGGAGAGGGATGCAGCTGGCTCTGCTCACCGTTAATCAGCCTGATGGGGAGGTGGAGGTGCTTTCGGATACTCGCTGCTAGCTAACATCACACACCGAACTTTGTGTGAAAACAGCCAGCTCAGCATTCCCTCTTTTCCTTACCTTGTGTCCTCTTCGCCTTTCCTTCTCCCACTTAAAGCCTCTGACATCCATCACCTGGCAGCAAGTGGACACCAGATGAGAATACCAGGCGCAGCTAGTGCTGCGTACCTGGACTCACATTCAGGTTCAGGTCCGGACTTATAAGTCCGGACCTGAACCCATGGCTTGTGTCAAGTTGTGTGAGTAACTAAAGTGGACTTATTGTGAGCTAATTATCAATTGAAGATAAACTCATAATCAACGCAAATTCAAACTCGTCAGGTTTATTGCGCTCCCTTCCAGCTTGTGTCTACATTTCTCTACAAAATACAAATCTAAAAAAAACACTTTTTGCCATTTAGTCTACAAATGACTTATGACAGCAACTACAGTGAACTACTACAACGTTCAAAACATTCATTTCATTTACCAAACTAAAGTAACCAAACAGTCCCTGAGCTGACTGAGCCTAAATCCCTAAAGCGTTGCTGAAAGGTAGAGTGTAGAGTAGACTATACGCATTACACTGTTACACACCTACTATACAGTATACACTGTAGTGACTGTACAGTCAGAGTGTACTGTACTGTCTGTACACCATGTCTTTTATACAACTCTACAATACATACTGTTAGAAATTAAAATCAATGTTGATATGGCGTAATTTTGAATTAAAAACACTAATTTAAATCAGTTTTATTCTGAAAAAACCGGAAGTTCACACTATTAACTTAATACTTTTATTCTGAAAATTCTTCACTTCCGGTTAGCATTAGCATGTGGCGAAATGCTACGTTTTCAAACCGTGAATCGAAGGTGAAATGACATGTGATGTTGTACACTGAGCACACTGGGATTAGCACTCATTTATTGACGCTGAATAACGTTCATCAGGGAATGTTTAAATAACCACAGACACCAGAATATACGTAAGTGCTAGTTTTTTTGCGAGTCCAAGTACCGGTTCCCGACGTTCCGTTTTAACCGGACTTGAACCAAAACTTTTTACAAGTCCAGTACCGGTTCGGCGTACCGGTACGCAGCACTAGGCGCAGCTATCGGGCCTCTCAGGTGAATCCAGGTGAAAGACCTGATCGCTGATGGATGTACCTGTTGGGTCCACTTCAGCCCCGAAGGGAAGATGGAGACGAAGGAGAGCCTAAAGAGAGCCGAGTGAACATGGAGGACGCTGAGATGTGGATCGTGAGGAGATGACAATAGGAAATGAAAATAGATGCATGCAGAGGGGAAAGGAACAAAGTGAGAACAAATCAGTGAGAGAAGAAATGAGAAAAACTGCCAAGAGAAGTTGTTTTTATTTAAATTGTGGCTCATGTCTGAGGCGATGTATTACTTAAAAGACAGAGGAGGTGTCTAATAAGAGTCAAATAAAGATTTACTGATCCGATGTCGGCAATTCTTCTGCACGTTTATAACGTTTGAATGAGCTTTGATACATTAATATTGAATGCTAGTGTAACAATAGAGACGTGAAGAGATGACGTCCTCAGGAAGTGAGTGTCATCTTGTTGTTTCAGTTCAAAGAAGACAGCTTTAGTGGGGAGACATGTTTGCTGTTTTCTTTCAGCTTTGTTCGAATATGCTACGGTGGCCGACAGGAGCACATACGTACAACGGCCAACGATATAAATAACTAAATACAAATTTGCCAAAAAACATTCAAAACACTTTCGGCACCTTGAGGAAAACATGCTCAGCTTTTACTAAAAGCGCTGCATAAACGAAACGCTGCAAATACAACATGTTGCACAAGAAGCTCAAAACAACGGAAAGCAGGGGACACTAAAAAGTGACGCACACAGTGTCCAAGTTGAACAACTGTCTCTGTTGTTGGAAATGTACATAAAATGTTATATGGGCTTATTTGAACAATGTGATCACATGACTGCTTCTGATGTCACTGCAGATCTGCTGTAAGCTAGCTAGCTAGCTAACGTAACGAAGCCACTACTCCGTGGTATCTGTGGCAAGTACTTCCGGCATCTGCCACCGATGCCACAACTTGCCGAGGCATCTGCCGCTGCTCAACGGGAGTTGGCATCTTGTGGCAACTCCCGTTGAGCAGCGGCAGATGCCTCCCGCAGTGAGCTTTTATTCTATAAAACGTTTTTAAATCTACTTTATAGCTTGTAGTAACTCACGGGAGGCTTCTTTTATTTTATTTGTATTCACAATAATTTGTATTTTTCGTCAGAATGTATTATGGCAACGCTGTCTCCTAAAGACATGTCATTACCGTCCTGAACAGCCATGTTGTTTCTGCTGCAGTTAACGTTGGTCCCAGACTGACCGTAGCAGCTGCGTGTCCCCCGCTGGTGCTATCGGGACATTTACAGCGAGCTCGTGTCACATTATCAGCGTCTGATATCTGCAGCGAACACAGCGACCCTCCAGAGGCCGCGGTGAGCAGACAGTTTGAAGCTCTTTGTGGAGGAAGGAGGAGCAGAGATCACAATGCAGAGAAAAGAAGCGCTGCTCAGAATCATTGGGGAGTTTTCTAAAAAATGAATTATTACTTTAACTTGTCATGTCGTTTTTTTTAATTGATTGATTTTATTGTATTTTTGTATTGCACGTTCTTACTTTAAATTATTATGTTTGTATTATGTTATTGTATTTATGTTTAAATATGTCTTCATTGTTTCTTTTTATTGAACATTGGTACATAGTATTTAGTGTATTCAAATAAATATGTTAATTTTCTCAATTTGTTTTATTTCACATTGTTACTTACATGTCTGATGTTTGCATGAATATTATATATTTCTTTCTTCTTGGAATTGAACATTATTGCTTTTATCTTGTTGTTTATAAAAATATGCGTCTTTTATTGCACATTTTTACTTTAACTTCTAATGTATTATTAATATGAATATCTAATTTAATGGTTTCTTTTTATTACAGATGTTACTTTACTTTTTATTTAATCTTGTCTTGAACATTTTACTTTGTATTTTATTTTATCATTGTATTGCATATTTTCACTTTAACTTCCTATGTTAATTTAAATATTGTATTGTATTTTACTTTAACATGTTATGTTAATATAAACCTATGTGTTTTCTGTGAGCTATGAAGCAGCTGCCACTGTATCGTATCAGAGTGAACATGATTTAAATGAGGAGAAATTCACATTGAACGCTTTGTTTTTCTGTTTAGTTTCATCACGCTGCCCTGCAGCTACATGGTGTTTACGGCTCAGTGCTTCAGTCTATAGCACACACACACACACACCCACACACACACACACACACACGCACACACACACACATACCATGTATACATCACTTCAGGGGACATTACATTGACTTACATACATTTCCTGGAGACTTATCCTAACCTTAACCATAACCAACACATGCCTAACCCTAACCAAGTCTTCACCCTAAAATTAATGATCCCCCTTATGGGGACCTCCAATTTGTCCCCATAAGGGAGGCGAGTCCCCACACGTGACTGTGTAGACAGATTTAGGTCCCCACAAGTATAGTAATGCTAGGCCACACGCACACACACACACACACACGCACGCACGCGCACACACACACACACACACACACACACACATACACATACACACACACACACACACACACACAGTGTGGATGGGTTCACAGGCTTTCAGAAAAGCTCCCTTGTATTTCACCATGGGAACTATTTGCTCTCAGAACGTCTCTTTTAACGCGAGGCGAGCAGTGATGATGAAGAGCAGTGATGATGAAGAGCAGTGATGATGAAGAACAGTGATGATGACGAGCAGATGGGCCGCCGTGATTTGTGTCTCGCTGGTTGTTGTGAAGATACTACTGGCTTTAATGGAATATAATGGGAGGATGAGAGGTGTGTTAGAGCAGCAGGTGAGAGGCAGACATGAGGTGATGTAAACTGGAGGGTAGGGATGCAATATTGAGAGGGGGGGGGGAATATATAATAAATAAAATAAATAAATAAAATAAAATAAATACAAATATATAGTATAATAATAATAATATTAAAAAAAGATGATAACTACAAAAATAATAATAACAATAATTGTAATTACTTAAAAAAATTCGATTGAAGTATTCCTTTGATCAAAATGTCAACTTTATCTTAAAAAAGAAATGATACATCATTTTTAATATTATGATCCATGAAACCATGATTTGTTATCTCGTGTTCACATAACTTTATATTACATTTATTGCAAATTGACTAATTGAACATTTTACTTTACCTTCTTCTGTTATGTCATGTGACCACAACATTATCTTTATTTTAATACACATTCTTGGTTGAAAACGTTCTGTCAACGGAAATAATTCATACATTTGTCTTTATTTATCTTTTATAGTATTCTAAAATGCAGCAGCAGCCACAAAGCCCAACTCCCCCGGGTGAATACATCAATAACAATACATAAGTAAACCCCCGCCCTGAATACCACCTCCTCAGGAAGTCCGCACATGGTTGGGATTCCTCTCAGGGAAGACACATGAAATATTAACCTTGTTTTCCGTCCTAATTGGCTTCAGAGAAGGTGAGAGGTGAGGAGGAGGAGGAGGCGGCACTTTGAACACAGAGAGGAAGAAGATATCAGGCGACCCTCCTCATTAGCTCGCAGGCTGTGTGTGAAACCCAGAGCTCACTTTTAATGACATTTAGTCATTCCCACTCTTCATTCGTTGGCTTTCTGCAAATACTTCAGCAGCTTCCTGTACGTCATGTGTCCGGGGGAAAGGATTACTCAAGAAGGACAGACATTTGTTCTTTGTATGATGGACGCCAGAGCACTGCACTACGTGTTTAGAGTAAATAGCCGCTTTCATACCAAGTACTTTGCCGCACTTAGTGCCCCCATGGAACTAAGTACAGATCACGTTCACACCGGAATAAATTCCCTGAGGGAAGATTACTTAAATTACTTATGAAGCTGCTAACGTCACTTCTTCTTCTTCTGCTTTGTGTTTACTGGCAGGCCGCAAACCACTTCACGGCGTATACTGCCACCCGAAGTCCCCGGCCGGAAGTCCGCGGAGTTGAGGACTGGCTTCGTGACTGGCCATGTTTTTTTTTGTGTTGCCATAAGTTATTCTCTCTCCGTTGGTGTGCGGGGCTAATGCTAATGCTAATAATGCTAATGGGAGTGTCACTACAGCGATCCGTCCCCCTGCCCGATCGGTACTGCGCATGTGCGAGATGGTCTGCCATATTGGACAAGTCCGGACGGCAACTCAGGAAGGACAGTTGACACAGTGAAGCTGAAAAATAAAACTCGAGAGAGATAAGTTATTTTATTTGGGGTTAAGTACGTTGTCAGAATAAGTGAGAAATGGATTTAACTTCTGTTAGACAGCTATCATACTGAATAAATATTTACTGTGAATGTATGCAAACATGTATGGCATATGGCTGTCTAACAGAAGTTAAATCCATTTCTCACTTATTCTGACAATGTAGTTAATCCCAAATAAAAGAACCCAATAAAAAGAGTTGTTAAATAATAGTGAAGTCACGTTGTAATAACAATAACTCATCTCTCTCGGTTTTTCTTTTTGAGCTTTGCTAAAAGCCACTGTGTCAAGTGTCCATCTTGGGTTGCCGTCCGGACTTCCGGACCATCTCGCACATGCGCAGTACCGATCGGGCAGGGGGACGGATCGGGTAGTGACAGGGAGCAAATACAATGGTGGCTTCACAAAACCTTTCAGAGTTTTACGGGGCGTGGTTTGCAATTCGCCCAGCCAATCGAAATTGGTACTTTTTTTCTCCCCAGGATAGTCCCACCTCTCTACCGGCACTGAAATGGTGGTAAAAGTTCCCGGCACTAAGTTCTCTAAACGGGAAAAGCACGGGGAAAAGTACTCCGGTGTGAACGCGCCTAAGTAAAGCATTTATTTGAAAGGCGTCTGATATGCTACATTTGAATTGATTGTATTGTTGTATATTTATAGCAAAAAAAAGGTTAAATATGTATTGTACATCCTAAAAACGTAAAACACATTAAAGTATGCCATACAAAGTTTTGTGTGTTGTTAGAAATTAAAATCAATGTTTTATGGCATAATGTACCTTAAACATACCGTCAGTTGAAATGCTATTTTATTCTGGAAAAAAACCGGAAGTTCTCAAGACCAAGCTTTTATTCTGAAAATCCTTCATAACGACGTCCGGGACTACCGTCCATTCGTATCATTAAAGTGGCTATTGACGGCGTTACCATGTCCATCCATCCATCTTCTCCCGCTTATCCGTGGTCGGAGCGAGAGCCTGTTCTGCAGCCCTCTTATATCCTGGAATCAGCGCCGCAGGAGGGTCCCATCACTGCTGATTACAAGGAAACACACAGGTTACAGCAGCCACCACTGGTGGACAACCACAGGGTTGTCACAATCATGATGTGAGGATGGCTTTGTGACGCTGAGAACATTTCAGCATAGGAAGGGGAGGCTTACACTTAAACCACCTTTTTTCAACCCAAAAACTATGACATGCCCAAAGAAGGACCCGTCAAAACTCCACTTGACTTGATGTTAAAGGTCCCGAGTTGCGAGTATGAGGATCGAGTAACCGTTTATTTGTGATTGTGGACAGTGTTTATACATTTGTTTGGACATCAGACACTTCTATAGAAACATGTTTACCATATAAATAATGTTAAATGAATGCATCACAGATTTTACTATCATTTGTTTTACATAACATATTATTGAGACTACAGCAGTCTGTGTTGCTCGGTCATTCCATATCTGTACTACAGATTAATATTCATTGAGTAGCAGTGTTTTGATTCATTTTGAACTTCCCCTTGTAAATAAATATATAAGCACGAGCTCACCTGTCACTCCTCAACCTTTACTTTCCGTCAAACCCACACACACACTCTGAGAGTAAACACAACGCCCACTAACTGTCTTCATTAATGTATCTCCTCGCTCTGCATCCATATTTCCGCTGCTCTCCAGGGTTTACTTTATATATCGTTTTCAATATGCTTTCTAACTCTGGTGCATCTTCGCTTTTCTCTGCTAAGGTTTTTGTTAGTTGGAATAAAAGAAGAAAGGACTGAAGTGTCTTCGTATAAAGACAGCAGCTTTTTGTACCAGTACATTGTCTGACAGTAAACACCTGACGTTAAGAAACAACATATTGAGATGAATGCAAGAAATGCAGGTAAATCTGGGCTCAAAGCCTTACGTCTAATTGAATCCTTCCTCCTTCAGACGAAACCCTGCGCCTCGGCAGCACCATTATTTATTGTCCTTCATCGTGAATTATTACAGGAGGGGAAGAAGGGAGCCATTAATTAGACAGGGATGTAAGATGTGTCTCCATGCCAGCCATTTGTCTTGCAAGTGATTACTTAGAGAAAAAGCTCTTTCTTTGATACGTCGCAGTATTTTCTGGGAGTTGAACACAAATGAAGATAAACCGACGGCATTATTTAAAAACACAAAGCCGAGGCCAGGATTAGTTTAGCCATGGGACCGGAGACATATCACCAAAACTCAGTTACAGTGACCACAAAGGAAGGATACATTAAAAAGGACATATTCTGTTCATGTCCTGGGGCCTCGTTTATAACGCCGTGCGGAGGATTCACGTGGGAAGGTTGCTTACGGAGTAGAAATCCTAAAAATAGGTACAGAAATGTCCCGTCATTTTCCGATTCACCAAACATTGCGTACCCGCGAGGAAAGTGCGTACGGCACTTCCTACGCCGGTTTCCCTTTATAAATCACAACCGACTTGAAATGCGGTGCAGCTTTTGCGGGCTTCAGGTAACGCCCATATTTGACTATAGAGAGGCGAAGTCACGCCCATCTACTTCCGGCCCATGGGACCCCGGAAGCGAAACATTTACATTGAATTCAATGGAGAGAGAAAACGTATCTTTTGATCCCGTTTGAATTGTGCCACGAACTACACATATGATGTTTGTCATATGTGACAAACCCCCCCCCCCCCCCCCCCCGCAGCAACTCTATATCCACCAGTTAAAGGAAATACAACTAATGTGTTGTGTTATATTAGCTGTACAATTTACCACATATGGTGTTCTTAGCTTCCACACCTCCTGACTTATCAAGTCTTAGCAAACGGCATAAAACACGATTAAATGTGAGAGTATATAAAACCATGCTCGTATCTACAACCTATAGAAACGCAAACGGCGTCAGTTTAGACGTGATTCTGTCCTCCTGCTTTCCGCATCATTTATGAGAATACATTTCATAACATTAACACAACATATTCGAGGTGGTTTTCAAAAACATATCCGTATTTATTTATTTCTCCAAGTTATGTGTGTGTGTGCACTGAGGAGTCTCAAGCAGGCGTTTGTTTAATCATTTTAAGATTGGCTTTAATCAATGTTTGAAATGAATTATTCAAATGATAAATGAGAGGTAACATTTTATTTATGGTATTATTTCCACATATTTCTCTCCATTCTTCCTTCTGCCAACGGTGTCGCAGTTTCTCGTCTCCCCGGTTTTTGTGCTTAGTGCGTACGCATGGTTAGAGTTTGCGTGGAGGACCGCACGTTTTCCCATCAAGTTAGTATTTTATATATCGCAAACATTGGGTAGAAACTGGCGTACGCCATTTTTTGAGCGTATATCCCTTTATAAATGAGGCCCCAGGTCAGGTTACAGCAGTATGTAGTGTCTCTACTTTAAAGAGTCCTCTCCTGCTGATGTTCAGGTGTATATCAGTATGTAGTGTCTCTACTTTAAAGAGTCCTCTCCTGCTGATGTTCAGGTGTATATCAGTATGTAGTGTCTCTACTTTAAAGAGTCCTCTCCTGCTGATGTTCAGGTGTATATCAGTATCTAGTGTCTCTACTTTAAAGAGTGCTCTCCTGCTGATGTTCAGGTGTATATCAGTATGTAGTGTCTCTACTTTAAAGAGTCCTCTCCTGCTGATGTTCAGGTGTATATCAGTATGTAGTGGCTCTACTTTAAAGAGTCCTCTCCTGCTGATGTTCAGGTGTATATCAGTATGTAGTGTCTCTACTTTAAAGAGTCCTCTCCTGCTGATGTTCAGGTGTATATCAGTATGTAGCGTCTCTACTTTAAAGAGTCCTCTCCTGCTGATGTTCAGGTGTATATCAGTATGTAGTGTCTCTACTTTAAAGAGTCCTCTCCTGCTGATGTTCAGGTGTATATCAGTATGTAGTGTCTCTACTTTAAAGAGTCCTCTCCTGCTGATGTTCAGGTGTATATCAGTATCTAGTGTCTCTACTTTAAAGAGTCCTCTCCTGCTGATGTTCAGGTGTATATCAGTATCTAGTGTCTCTACTTTAAAGAGTGCTCTCCTGCTGATGTTCAGGTGTATATCAGTATGTAGTGTCTCTACTTTAAAGAGTCCTCTCCTGCTGATGTTCAGGTGTATATCAGTATGTAGTGGCTCTACTTTAAAGAGTCCTCTCCTGCTGATGTTCAGGTGTATATCAGTATGTAGTGTCTCTACTTTAAAGAGTCCTCTCCTGCTGATGTTCAGGTGTATATCAGTATGTAGCGTCTCTACTTTAAAGAGTCCTCTCCTGCTGATGTTCAGGTGTATATCAGTATGTAGTGTCTCTACTTTAAAGAGTCCTCTCCTGCTGATGTTCAGGTGTATATCAGTATGTAGTGTCTCTACTTTAAAGAGTCCTCTCCTGCTGATGTTCAGGTGTATATCAGTATGTAGTGTCTCTACTTTAAAGAGTCCTCTCCTGCTGATGTTCAGGTGTATATCAGTATGTAGCGTCTCTACTTTAAAGAGTCCTCTCCTGCTGATGTTCAGGTGTATATCAGTATGTAGAGTCTCTACTTTAAAGAGTCCTCTCCTGCTGATGTTCAGGTGTATATCAGTATGTAGTGTCTCTACTTTAAAGAGTCCTCTCCTGCTGATGTTCAGGTGTATATCAGTATGTAGTGTCTCTACTTTAAAGAGTCCTCTCCTGCTGATGTTCAGGTGTATATCAGTATGTAGCGTCTCTACTTTAAAGAGTCCTCTCCTGCTGATGTTCAGGTGTATATCAGTATGTAGTGTCTCTACTTTAAAGAGTCCTCTCCTGCTGATGTTCAGGTGTATATCAGTATGTAGTGGCTCTACTTTAAAGAGTCCTCTCCTGCTGATGTTCAGGTGTATATCAGTATGTAGTGTCTCTACTTTAAAGAGTCCTCTCCTGCTGATGTTCAGGTGTATATCAGTATGTAGTGTCTCTACTTTAAAGAGTCCTCTCCTGCTGATGTTCAGGTGTATATCAGTATGTAGTGTCTCAATCAATCAATCAATGTTTATTTATATAGCCCAATATCACAAATGTTACATTTGTCTCAGTGGTCTTCACAGTGTGTACAGAATATCAGTATGACAATACGACACCCTCTGTCCTTAGACCCTCTGTCCTCAGACCCTCTGTCCTTACCTCTGTCCTTAGACCCTCACATCGTACAAGGAAAAACTTCCAAAGAAAACCCAGTTTAAAGGGAAAAATGGGAGAAACCTCAGGGAAAGCAACAGAGGAGGGATCCCTCTCCCAGGACGGACAGACGTGCAATAGATGCCGTGTGTAAATTGAAAAGATAATACATTTGCAACATAGGTAGTCCAAATGTTTGGAAATGCATGTGTGTATAATAGGAAGATGAATCCACGAGGATATCCATCCAGGACCGATGATCCAGGACCACAGCCACGACTCAAGATCCAGCGCTCGCGATCCAGGACACAGGACCGCAGGATCATCCATGACTCCGGATCCCAGCGTATATAGACACCAAAAAGAAGGACATTTGGGGAAGCTGGGTTAATCGGAACATGAGAGGACACAGGTACAGACAGAGAGAAGGAAGAAGTAATATGTCCCCCGACAAACTAAGCCTATATCAGCAAAACTAGGGGCTGAATCTAATCAGCCCTAACTGTAAGCTTTATCAAAAAGTGTCTCTACTTTAAAGAGTCCTCTCCTGCTGATGTTCAGGTGTATATCAGTATGTAGTGTCTCTACTTTAAAGAGTCCTCTCCTGCTGATGTTCAGGTGTATATCAGTATGTAGTGTCTCTACTTTAAAGAGTCCTCTCCTGCTGATGTTCAGGTGTATATCAGTATGTAGCGTCTCTACTTTAAAGAGTCCTCTCCTGCTGATGTTCAGGTGTATATCAGTATGTAGTGTCTCTACTTTAAAGAGTCCTCTCCTGCTGATGTTCAGGTGTATATCAGTATGTAGTGGCTCTACTTTAAAGAGTCCTCTCCTGCTGATGTTCAGGTGTATATCAGTATGTAGTGTCTCTACTTTAAAGAGTCCTCTCCTGCTGATGTTCAGGTGTATATCAGTATGTAGTGTCTCTACTTTAAAGAGTCCTCTCCTGCTGATGTTCAGGTGTATATCAGTATGTAGTGGCTCTACTTTAAAGAGTCCTCTCCTGCTGATGTTCAGGTGTATATCAGTATGTAGTGTCTCTACTTTAAAGAGTCCTCTCCTGCTGATGTTCAGGTGTATATCAGTATGTAGTGGCTCTACTTTAAAGAGTCCTCTCCTGCTGATGTTCAGGTGTATATCAGTATGTAGTGTCTCTACTTTAAAGAGTCCTCTCCTGCTGATGTTCAGGTGTATATCAGTATGTAGTGTCTCAATCAATCAATCAATGTTTATTTATATAGCCCAATATCACAAATGTTACATTTGTCTCAGTGGTCTTCACAGTGTGTACAGAATATCAGTATGACAATACGACACCCTCTGTCCTTAGACCCTCTGTCCTCAGACCCTCTGTCCTTACCTCTGTCCTTAGACCCTCACATCGTACAAGGAAAAACTTCCAAAGAAAACCCAGTTTAAAGGGAAAAAATGGGAGAAACCTCAGGGAAAGCAACAGAGGAGGGATCCCTCTCCCAGGACGGACAGACGTGCAATAGATGCCGTGTGTAAATTGAAAAGATAATACATTTGCAACATAGGTAGTCCAAATGTTTGGAAATGCATGTGTGTATAACAGGAAGATGAATCCACGAGGATATCCATCCAGGACCGATGATCCAGGACCACAGCCACGACTCAAGACCCAGCGCTCGCGATCCAGGACACAGGACCGCAGGATCATCCATGACTCCGGATCCCAGCGTATATAGACACCAAAAAGAAGGACATTTGGGGAAGCTGGGTTAATCGGAACATGAGTGTACACAGGTACAGACAGAGAGAAGGAAGAAGTAATATGTCCCCCGACAAACTAAGCCTATATCAGCAAAACTAGGGGCTGAATCTAATCAGCCCTAACTGTAAGCTTTATCAAAAAGTGTCTCTACTTTAAAGAGTCCTCTCCTGCTGATGTTCAGGTGTATATCAGTATGTAGTGTCTCTACTTTAAAGAGTCCTCTCCTGCTGATGTTCAGGTGTATATCAGTGTGTAGTGTCTCTACTTTAAAGAGTCCTCTCCTGCTGATGTTCAGGTGTATATCAGTATGTAGTGTCTCTACTTTAAAGAGTCCTCTCCTGCTGATGTTCAGGTGTATATCAGTGTGTAGTGTCTCTACTTTAAAGAGTCCTCTCCTGCTGATGTTCAGGTGTATATCAGTATGTAGTGTCTCTACTTTAAAGAGTCCTCTCCTGCTGATGTTCAGGTGTATATCAGTATGTAGTGTCTCTACTTTAAAGAGTCCTCTCCTGCTGATGTTCAGGTGTATATCAGTATGTAGTGTCTCTACTTTAAAGAGTCCTCTCCTGCTGATGTTCAGGTGTATATCAGAATGTAGTGTCTCTACTTTAAAGAGTCCTCTCCTGCTGATGTTCAGGTGTATATCAGTATGTAGTGTCTCTACTTTAAAGAGTCCTCTCCTGCTGATGTTCAGGTGTATATCAGTGTGTAGTGTCTCTACTTTAAAGAGTCCTCTCCTGCTGATGTTCAGGTGTATCTCAGTATGTAGTGTCTCTACTTTAAAGAGTCCTCTCCTGCTGATGTTCAGGTGTATATCAGTATGTAGTGTCTCTACTTTAAAGAGTCCTCTCCTGCTGATGTTCAGGTGTATATCAGTATGTAGTGTCTCTACTTTAAAGAGTCCTCTCCTGCTGATGTTCAGGTGTATATCAGTATGTAGTGTCTCTACTTTAAAGAGTCCTCTCCTGCTGATGTTCAGGTGTATATCAGAATGTAGTGTCTCTACTTTAAAGAGTCCTCTCCTGCTGATGTTCAGGTGTATATCAGTATGTAGTGTCTCTACTTTAAAGAGTCCTCTCCTGCTGATGTTCAGGTGTATATCAGTGTGTAGTGTCTCTACTTTAAAGAGTCCTCTCCTGCTGATGTTCAGGTGTATCTCAGTATGTAGTGTCTCTACTTTAAAGAGTCCTCTCCTGCTGATGTTCAGGTGTATATCAGTATGTAGTGTCTCTACTTTAAAGAGTCCTCTCCTGCTGATGTTCAGGTGTATATCAGTATGTAGTGTCTCTACTTTAAAGAGTCCTCTCCTGCTGATGTTCAGGTGTATATCAGTATGTAGTGTCTCTACTTTAAAGAGTCCTCTCCTGCTGATGTTCAGGTGTATATCAGTATGTAGTGTCTCTACTTTAAAGAGTCCTCTCCTGCCTCGCCTGTTTTGTATTCTTCAACAGGATTTTCACAGCAAAACGTTCGATAAGTTCCTCACTTTGGACGACTTGGCATCCTCTTGCGTTTCTGGGAACACTGCCAGGCTGTGATTTAATGACAAAGACACAGGAAACAATCCAAATAAACAAAAATACTACGAATGGAGCAATGAGCAATAATAACCTTTTTTAAACAAAAGAAACATTTCTTCAAATTAAAGTAAAGTCGCTGCTTCTGCCAAGTTCAAGTCCCCAAAGCATCCAATGAGAGTTAATGCTAACCAATGTGATGTATCTGATCACATGCATAATACTTTCAACAGTGGCAGAGCTGTAATTTCTGCTCTGCTTACCCTCGAATCACAGCTGGAATCAAAGTTCAAAGTCAGCGCTTTAATCTGGAAACTCTGGTTTTATTTCAAATGTTTCTCCGGCTGTGCTTCCCACTTTGTGTAAACCCCCTCCGCCTGACTGGAAATGGCTTTTCAGCAGTGATTAGAACATTGGCATGGCTGCTATGCTGTATGGATGTATAGACGTACTTATGCAGGAAACATGGGTATTGCTTTGTCAAACAAGCATGATGTGTAGAAACCAATCCGGCTGTGGAGCAATGCTGTTATGTGAGTTAAATGTAGTGGAAGTAAAAGTAACGGGAAAAAAGGAAACTGCATTTCCTTACAGTTAGATAAACAAATAGATAACTGTTTCATTTCTAAACAGATTGGGATTACTAGCTCTCTTCTCTGTCAGCTGTTCTGTCGGATAATACTTTAAGTGTGAATCTATACGCCTACTGCCTGAATCTGCTTCATGGTTTTCACTTTCTTTGCTTCATTTGTTCTGTTTTTAATTCAGCAGGTGAACCTCAATGTCAGGGGTGTCAAACTCAATTTCATCGCGGGCCACATAATAATTATGGTTGCACTCAAAGGGCCAGTGGAAACTTTAAGACTATATAATATACATAGATACATATATATAATATATACAAAAATGTATTATTTTACAATATTTCCTCTGCATTACATTATTATCAGATAGGGTAATAACTTCACAATTAACTACGTCTGAAAGCAGAAGTCTAGGGCAAATCATTGCAAGTCTCTTCAGTGCGCATGTCACAAAATGAGATGCATTGTGGGACATGTAGTTTATGGGCAACGTGCTCCTGTAAAGCGGCATGTAACCTTATAATAAACTGATTATATTCTTTGCAAGCTCTTGTGGGCCACATCAAATGAAGTGGCGGGCCGGACTTGGCCCCCGGGCCTTGAGTTTGACACCCCTGCTCTATTTTCATAAAATAGTGTGTGTGAGTTTAACTGCTCATGTGTTTCAGTGTTAGTCTATCTGCTTCATGAAAGGCAGGTTTTCCTATAAATACAAGAAACGTCGATCCTAAATATCTTGGTTTCATCGTTTCTAAGGCGACATTGTTCCGTTGTCTTCTCATAAAAACATCTAATTGATATTCCTTTTGGATTCACATGCATTACTTTTGGATTCAGGTAATCCAAAAGTAGAGATGTCCCAATACGATCACGTGATCGGGGTCGGAGCCGATTACGTGATTTTCAAAAGATCGGAATTGGGAGAAAAAAATCGGGGATCGGGATTTTTTTTTTTTTTTTTCACGTCTTAAAGTCATCCTGGGGACTTAGTTTTGGTTTAAAATTACACAACATCGTTTGTGTTGCTTCTTTTGGGCTTGTTTTCATAGACCTGGTTGCTTATTCCTCTGAAATCTGGCAACAGAGTGGGCGCAGTGTCTAATAGTAGCAGTAAGCTAACGAGAGGCTACGTTCAGCTGGGGACTCGGGACTCGGGACAGAGAAAATGTCAGGAGTTTGGAAGTATTATAAAACTGAAAGCGAAGGCAGTGTAACAGCCAGATGCAATGTTTGCAAGGCAGAGGTTCCGCGTGCTGGAAATAACAGAGCTACGTTCAACACGACCAATCTAACACGCCACCTGAGAAACAAACACCAACAACAACACGACGAGTACACAGCGGCCACTCGGGGAACGGCACTGAAACAACCGACACTTTCAGAGACTTTCAAAAGGAAAGAGAAACTGCCCCAGAACAGGGAAAAGGCCAACACAATAACAGCCAAGATAGCTGAATTCATCGCATTGGATGACCAGCCGTTATCTGTTACCTTTGTTTTCTCTTAATGCATTGCATAAAGATCGGATCGGGAAAAATCGGTATCGGCAGATTGTCAAAATCAAATGATCGGAATCGGATCGGGAGCAAAAAAAGATGATCGGGACATCCCTATCCAAAAGTAATGGAAAGTAAGCGGGTGGCATTACTTTTACATTGTGATTCTTAGATTACTGATAACATTTTTCCAAAGGTAACTTAGTCATTGTAACAGATTACATTATAAGTAAAACTCCCAACTCTCCGACTAGCCGGACTAAATGTGCTTGATTACATTCAAAGTTCTCAAAACTGCTGAAAATCCTTGAAATCCACTTGGATTCTCTCGTGATGACAGCATTATTACTTCTCCTCTGGCCTCCCTGTCTGTGTCCATGTCTGGCTTTTTTTTTCTTTCTCTATCCTCGTCTCTCTCGGTCTCTATCTTCCTCCCGCTGGTTGCTGTATTGCTATCAGCACCGAGTCAGAAATGTTCCTGTTATTGATGCACACCAATGCACAGCCTCTGACAGGAGCAGACACCATGAAAATAGAAGCTGCTGAAATAAATACATACGTAATGAGGGAAGAAGGGGGCCGCCAAATGGCTTGCCAATTTGTGTTTGTCAAAGGCTGAGCTGGGGCTGCATTGACTTAAAGATCTATAATGGAGCCACTTCTTATGTCATCTCGAAGCGTCTTCACGAGGCGGCACGCAAACCGTCGGCGCAGTCTCTTCGGAGAGGGACTAGATTAGCGAGATGCCCAGTTTTCTTCATTATAAAAAATGGTTTTGTCCGACAGACTTGAAGTCACTCAGGCTGTCTTCACGAGGGGGAAATTACACGTCATTTCTGCCAACGTCTTTGCAAAAGGTAAAAGATACAAGCCCGAGCTGCTAAGTCGAGCGTTTCAACTGCAATTTGTGAAGCACGGAAAGTTAAAGTAACTGCACTCACACCAAGCTATTCAATTCTCCTGCCGTTTTCAGGAGAGTTGCAATCCATCACCGCGACCAATATCCCGTCTTAGGGTCAGATCTGTTTCTCGGTAGGTCACGGGGAACCTGAGAGAAAACAGAAGCACCATCATAGGCGGCGGCGAGGCTCAGGTTTGGGAAGGCTAAATAAAAATGTTTACCTGACGCTGCCTGCCTCCGGCATCTATAGAAAAGAGATCAACTCAGTGAAAGCACCGCCTGCTGACCAATCAGAGCTCAGTGTGCGGGGTTTAAATCTATCAAGTCATTTTACAGGATAAAGGAAATACAGTTTAAACTGCCGTATGCAGAGAAGACGCCGACGTGTCGCACACCAGGCACTTATCATTCATATCACATCATCAATCAGATCATCGATCACATCATAATGTATCGTATATCTCCTGATCTGAGTCAGCTGAGCCGTATCTGGCCGTGCAACACTCACGGTGTCACTACTGGATGCATGAGTATTATTTTAAGCAACACATTAGCTTGACGAAACACTCAACTCAATGTAATTAAAGTCAGATCCACTCGTGTCTAGACGGGGCAGTGATATCATAAAACTGTTGTACGCTTTCAAACACTTTTTTTTAACAGTTGTTCTGTATTCTCCTTGCAGGTGCAACTCTGTGCTGTATCCTGGATTATATGTTTAAGTCATGGATGTTTAAAGTTCATATTTGTCTAATATTAGTTTACTTTTCATTCATGAATTATGACGCTGCGCTGTCAGTACACTTGTCCCAGATACGACTCTGACTTGTCCCTGTTTGTGATTGGTCAAATGTAGCTAACCCCGCCCCTTTCACGTGAACGTGCTCTCAGCCGGAGAGAGAAACCCTGGCTTGATTTACCGAGTTGATAACCAGCGTCGTAGGACCGCTTAGCGAGATCTCGTTTGTTAGCGTTAGTTAAAGGAGACCTATCATGCTATATTTAAATGATATAGTGTATGACCATACCTATATAAGGTATATTTATACATTTTATTTTTCAAAATACCAAACGGATCATTTTTTAGCCATGCCTCGTTTCGCTAATTTTCGCTTTATTCCAAGCCCGTCTTTGAACATTCTGAGCAGCAGCTGACCACGCCCCCCTGCAGAAGAGCAGGCATGAGCCGGCGAGAGTCACGTTACCGTGCTTGCTGTGATTACGAGTGTCGAATAAACATGTCATCTCAGAGCAATGCATGTGTTCAAGCATATTATCAATTTGATCCAGAAACTGACCCTGAAGCAGCGGAGGTTTTGGTGGAGGTGCAAACATCTCGGTTGCAGCAGGACGTTTCTGAATGGTTAGCTGACAAGCTGTTGTCCCTATTTATTTTACTCTGTTACGATGCTTGCTCCTTATTCCGTTCATATTTTGGCTAATTAGCAAGAATGCAATGTGTACAGTTTGTAACGCAAAAACAGCGATATATATATATTTATATTTATAAAGGGAGACATTCATATTTTCAGCATATATACAATGGCCTCATTGCGTTTATTAATAGTTTACAGTATTTTCTTCCAACATCGTGCAACAACCGTTGGAAAGTTGAATAACTTAGGATGATAAAAAGTATAACTCCAACAACACCTCAGTTGTCAGCAATGTGTGTAGTTTCATGTGTTTTTAAAAGCTCAGTTATTGACTTCTTTGTGCAAATTGCGCCACGATGCCTTCTGAACGGAGAATGTGTGCTGCATGGAGATACCACAGGTAACATTTTTGACAGCTTTACTAAGTTGTCTGTTTAAATACATTTCACATGTCATTCAATATGTTTATCACAATGTGTCAAGACGGATGCAGTAACTTGAGGACTCTGTAACCTGTATGGTGGACCATCCTGGATTGGAGCCTGTGTGCCTAAATGTGTTCTCCCTGCAGAATGCGTTGAATATTCACAGAGCTGAACATGGTGGACTACGGTTGAGGCAAATAGAGCAGTGAGTGGTTTGTTTGTTTTGACTGAAATTGTAAAACGAATGCTAATATTGTTCATGGAAATAAATACTGGTGTATATGGCTTTATGCAATCTATCATTCTGTCATTGTACATGTACTATTATATTATATTATATACTACACAGCAATGGCATAACACACCCATGTGTACGACAACAAAAGTCCACACACAACCTTATGCTTTTGAAATCAGAATATTCTTTACCCATCCAAACATGAATAATCACGACACATTTTGATATCAACTCGGAACTTTATTGTCAAAATCAACGGTTCTTTGAACCCATAAAAAAAAACTAAATGTACTTGTATTTTGTATAAATGACACTAAATATTTTTTTTAATGATTTCAGGCGTCACAGGTATCTAGCCTACAGAAGTTTTGTGAGCTGGTGCTGGGGCTTCCTTGGACGCAGGATCAGAGTGGTGATTCCGGCCTGCGTTGTCCTCAGGATACGCAGGGAGTTTCCTGATCCGTGAAATGTCGATGTTGGGTTCAGACAGCAGCCAAATTGAACCGTGTAGCATACCCGGCGATGACCTCCTCCCTGTCAGGTCGCTCATAATGGTGCAGGGTCCACAAAGACTTGGTCGAAGATGAGGTCCATCAAGTTGGCCACGTAGGGCTGTGCAATGTTAAAAAAAAGCACAACAAAAAATGTGGTTTAGATTAGTATATGCATGTAAAAAACTGAATGTTCTTTCTAATTTTTTTATTTTATATTTGTAAATAGTTGTATAATAAAGATTTTAAACACTAACGGAATGTGGGGTCAGTCTTTACTGGTTTTGCTCTGCATTCTCCCTTCCTGGCCTTTGGGAACTGCAGTTTATACAGAGGGTTTCCAGTGGATGTAGTGGCTTGTGCACGCTCAGCGTTTTCATTGTAGTGCAGGGCTGCCAGGTACAGTCTTTCATTTCCGCCATGAGAAAAAAAAATGTAAATAATAGCAAAGGATGTACAAATTGTCACTAATAAGTAAGTATGTGAGGTGCTGGCCTGTAAAGAAGAACACATAGTTAGAACAAAATCATCTCAATTTAGTATTCAGGATGAGAAAATACTATTTGGATAAATATAGTCTGAAATCCCAAAAGATGGGGCTAAAACTCTCTATTTAGCAAAACTCTCTATTTAGCAAAGCTCTTTGCTTAGCCTTTTCCAATCTGAGTTAGTTTTGAACCGTAACGTGCATGCTGTGTTTCTGACTCAATACAGATGATGTGTTGGAGAGGGGCTGAGCTCAGTAGACTGACTGTAATGAGTGCTAGCCACTAATTAGCCTGTTGCTAGAGGTAAGGCCTTGTCAACAACAACAGACCGACGGGGCTTTAGCTCAGTTTTACTCGTGGTGTGTGTCCCCCCTCGCATACATACACAGTGTTGTATCCTAACACACCCCCATTTATATTCATGTGCGCAAACAAGTAAACACACAAAAGCTTTTACATATAACGCTGTAAAAAACGGCATGTCTCATTAGCGTAGCGTAGCTTACAGATCGATGATATCTGATTGTTCTTACAGACTACAATCACAAAAGCTTTTACATATAACGCTGGAGAAAACGGCACTTGCCTACAGAAGATTACGTTTGTTATTATAACTTACTCAATATGATTGTAGAGGATACAAAATACTAATAAATAGGAGAATAAATACTTGTGTTATCGGCTAGGGCGTGGCTTTACAGCCTTCACACAGATCGCCATTACGGCAGTATGTCTGAACATGTTAGCAAATGCCTGATAATTAAAATAAAAGACAAAGCAAAGACTGCGGAGCGTACAAAATAAAATGTTACAAAAACATATAAACACCTAACAGATTACTATTTGGGTTTGAGGCGACATTGATACGGCGAAGCTACATGCTACAAGCTAGAGATAGCTTTATCAGGAAAAACACCGCTAAATAAAAACTTACAGCTTCAAAATTGGATGTGTCCTCACTGGCCTGGTCCCGGATGGTTGGTATTGATCCCGGGTTTAGCATTAGTTTGTCAACAGCACAACGTTTAACTGGCTTAGACATCCTGGCAAGAGCCGGCAAAAAGACAGATGTGACTGGGGTTGATTTCGCCTGCCGATAGCCTATATGCGAAGGAGAGGTTTGGCAATGCACGTGGCCGTGGCTCATTGCCCTGGTAGGTGGAGAGTTGACCAATAAGCGGAGCACCTCTTTGTGACGTAGAAAAGTGTTGAAATCTGGATCCGTTTTTTTCAGATCCGTTGCAGCCCCTTTTTTAGAGATTTGGCGAAGTAGGAAAATAGAGAGGGTTGTGTTTTCTGACACTTGGTGAGTTCCCTGGAACACCGGGGACACATAATCATGTATAAAAGACGTACAAAGGTGCATTTTGCATGATAGGTCCCCTTTAAGATAACTCAAACATATCCAGGGTCTGTTGAACTGGCTTCGTAGTACAGGGCACAGGTGGCTAGCAGCGCTAATGTCAAAGACACAGAAATTATACATTATATTTTTATTTTACAAGGATGCAGTGACAAAAATATTTGGGAAGGCTTAGCCTTCCCTTGCCTACAGCACCCGTCGCCCCTGATCACCATGACGTGTGTGCTGACACGTTATTTATTCATCTCATCGATCTTTGACACCCTCACATTAGTTGTGTTGCCTCCTGTTGCTTGCTAGTTAGCTAGTATAGCTTCATGGCAATGCTCTATAAAATCACACAAGGCAAATTACGCAATATAAATAGTCTTTGAGTGCGTCCCAATGCAAAAGTATCACACTGTGGGTACTGGGACGATGCTCTTATCACAGTCAAAAAGTTGAGTGTGGAACATTATTCACTTCCCAGACTCTTGGCTGCGTCACTGAAGCTTAGCCATCATCCGTTATCGCTCGTTTGCTCCGATTGAACACAGCAATACACAAATAAAATAATATATAAAAGTGGATTTGTTCTTCATTAGATACACGTCCCACTACACTAGTGTCAAAAAGACACCAACCTTAATTGTATTGGGTTAATTGAGCAGTCTTCCATGATGTGCTACTAAGAATGATAGCTAGCTAGCTGCGGACATGGTCACTTCCTGTGAGGGCACAGCAGCCGTGTGCGATTTGTGTAACACTACACGGTCACAGTTTACACACTGCACACATACTCACCTTGCACGACAGGGCAGTGTACTAAGGCAGTGCTTCTCAAACTTGTTTCAGTAATGTACCCCCTTTGAAAAAAAAATTCTCAGCCAAGAATCCCCTGACCGACCCCGAATATTTTTGATCGTAAAAGCCTATATAAATAATTACAATATAGTTCCCTCAGTGTGTGATTTATTAACTCCTTCGTGCAGTACTACAACAAACTAAGGATATTTTCATCTTCATGCATGAAAGAAAATAACACAACAACATTTTTATTAAACAAATTTTTCAACTAAAGTAATATCTGTTTAACAAACCAATGAACACAATTATATATTGTGAACAACTATAAAATACAATACACACATTTGACATGTTTATATGAGGACCCTAGGAGGTGGTTCTAGGAATATTTTATATAAAATTGTGTTTTCTATTTAACTTATTGTACTAAGATTATTTTTGTAATCATGCATGACATTTTTTTTAATAACATTTTCACGTACCCCCTGCAGTACCCCACCGTACCCCCAGGGGTCCGCGTACCCCCATTTGAGAATCACTGTACTAAGGGACACATTTAAATTGAGACCAAGCATCAGAATGCTCTAAATTAGATATCACCTAAAACCCTTCACATCTTTCTGGGGTCCAAGACTGACATACATTTATATTAGTGCATGTATTAGGGCTAGTGTCAACAAAGCGCCTTTTGCCGAGCGCCAGAATCCTTTTTCAACTGATTCCAATGAGAACAGTTCACATTACATCACATACGCTTTGCATGTTGGTGTTCCTCGCTTGATAGGAACCTATTAATCAGACACAACTATCATAATAAGGATAATTAATATAATTTGGTTGAGCTGATCAGCTGGCCAACTCTGGATGCTGCTGCTCGAGAGTGTTGTACTTTTGTAACTTTTCTCAGATCATCTTCCTCACTCTGTCCAACAGGGCAGTGAAGCTCATCCATATCAAATCAAATGTGAGAGCAAGAATCCCAGTTGGTTGTAATGGTGAAAAAAACAATATATAGTAGCACAAACAGATAGAAACCCCAACGGGGCGAAGCTAGTCTTTCATATGGTAGATTACATAAAATAACTTCTCATTGCCTGTTTCATTCAGGATAGCACGTGCCCGATTGACACCCTGGGAATGAGAGCAAGTACACTTACACTTCTCAGTTTCCCCAGCTAACTAAAAGGCGTGATGTTGTTTGGAAGCGCAGACAAAGCCACAGTGTTGTTAACAATGTGGACCAGCACTGCTCCCTCTCCAGATATACAGTAAACAAGCTTGTTGGAAGAACTGTTGTCCTCCTCTCTGTCAGAGTTATTGGATATTATTTTCTCTGGCTGAAAAGTCACTTACTGATGAAATCGAAAAATCTTGGAGCAGAGCTCTTTCTGTTTGAGTTACAGAGGAATTTAAACAAGTGCTATCCAAACAAGTCCAAAGCACATATTTGGGCAGGCTTTCTGCGTTAGCTAAGCGATGCAAACAAAGCCAAAGCATTTCACAAGTTTATTTGTCAGTTATCAACCGCAGAAAACTTTGAATGTTCAATAGTATCTATGAACACGTAACAGCAAGGAACAAAAGCAAGCAACACGAACAATGACCTCAGCTACATTAACGGGTCTGTCCACAGCTCCCACTGTGTACCATAAAGCTGTGTTTCTCACCTATGCTGCAGCAACGTGCCATGGTATACAGGATATTCCTTTCACCATGTCCGTACATTAGTGACAGCAGCTTAGGAAACAAAAGCCTCCTTTGCATTCGCTGATACTTAGCAATAAACCACTATATCATGCATTGTCTTGGTATGAAGCCGACAACACCGTCAGCACTGGATAGACCTCAATAGGTTGATAGTAAACATCTATCTATCTATATCTACATATATTCAGGCCTGTTTCGGTGCTGCAGGTGTTTTAGGCTTCACATTTGAAATGTCCACATCAGAACACGTTTTACACCCGAGTGAACAGACTGTAAACATGAGAGTGCTGCGATCATGTTTACTGCCGAGCTTAATTCGACTGTTTACTTCACAACCATTTCCTCACAGACACATTCACGCTGTGTGACCATTGTCATCCCCTGTTAAGACTTCATATTCCAGGCAAGTCGTACAAATATTTGTTGAATTTCACACAGCCCTATCAGACAATTCACAAGCGACTGGCTGAGCTGATAAAGCCGAGCTAATTTAAGGTTTTTTTCACCAATTCCTCTTGACAACGAAGCCGAAATGCACCTTTGCGAAATGATATTGCTCCATCAGTACATTATAAAACACTCTCTCCAAATGGCTCACTAAATGCATGTATTTATTTGAATGGAGAGTGACATACACAAAGAGCCTTGAAATTGAAGATTTCCCATTAGCTTCAACTATAATAATCACCAGGACATTTGAGTTTGTACTTGCTTCCTGAGTTCATTCAGCTGCGGTGAACCAAGACGAGAAAGTAAATTACCAACGCTGCCAGAGGACATATTAGTCCACATGATTTCCCCCTAAAACAAAATCACGGTAATTGAAATGGACAAATTCGGTATATTGCTTTTATCAGGAAATTATCAAAAGAAAAATGGCTAAAGGGTTTGTCCTGCTGTTGTAGTCAGATCAGAATTGAAGGTAAAACGAGAGCTTAAATTACCTGAAAGTGCTGGAGATAATTTAATTACGCAGAAGTGTTTGAATTAGAGCATCAACAGTCTTTCACATCTGTCTTCTTTGATCTGTAAACTAATGACTAGATTGTTGATATAGGGTAAGATTGGATCTGATTTAAACCTAGACGTACCGTTGAAATAAATGCATTATTATGTGTGGACTAAGTAGCACTAAATAACTTGTGTTGTGTTGGAAATTAAAATCAATGTTTTGACGGCATAATTTAGTTTAAACATACCGTCATTTAAATGCTGTTTTATACTGAAAAAACAGAAGTTCTCGCGCACAACCAGTTGTCAAGCTTTTATTCTGAAAATCCTTCATCTCCGGTTAGCATTTAGCATGTGGCTAATATTCCATTTCCTATAAAGGTAAATTTAGTAGCGATATGACACGGAGTGTTGCACACCGAAACCTACTGATTTCAACACTACAACTATAGACGTCGAGATATTATTATTGCTGAACATTAAATGAAGGTACAGTTTATTTGAATACGTTTTGTTTACAGACGTGGGTAGCATGTGACAACTTCCGGAACTACCGGAAATGATAACTGCCGTGAAGTATTTACAGTATTTTTAAAGTATTGATTACAACGTTTAAAATGCAATAAATGAAAAGTCATGTAAGACAGTATGAGGAGGAAAGGCGTGTTTAGTTATATATTGAATGTACAATGTCTGACTCCTCTGTTATGCGCAACAGCGGACATTAAAGAGGTGGAGGGCCCACGGAGAGGAGCCAGAAGAGGATATTTAACAGCTGAAAGTGTGTTTCTCGCTCTCTTTTCTTCGCTCTCGAGAACACACACCATCTTCTGCTTGTATCATTACCGTGCCATTTTAATTAAAGTACCCATTTGAACCTTCTCAGAGACTCCATTGGTCTCCTTACTTTTAAAGCTTCTCTGCTGGACGCGAGAATAACGAACAAAGCTATCAGTTGCCAGACCGAATGTCAACGATCTGCATTGCAAACATAACACAAGGTGATGATATATCCCCCTGAATGTCCCTGAATAAGTATTTTCAGTGAAATATGTTATGTAAATAATGTTTTCTCGCCTTTAATGCAACACGTTATAGTAAACATGTTATTGCCACAATTGGAAAAGGTATTTGTGCTTTTGTGCAAAACCGATTTCAGGGTAAATCAGATGGATAAAGCCAAACTGAACAATACCTCCTATTACTGGCTGCTTCTCAATGTTCACATAAAAGGAAAGTGGATAATGACAAAAAAAAGACTTTCAACAGGTACCACTTAGTTTCATTTGTTTAACCAAAGAGCTGTTAATACGATTGTAACATGAATATCAGTGTGTTGTACTGATTGTAAATTAGCTGCAAACAATACCAGCTAAATAGCTTATATTACTGAGCATTAAATGGAGGATTTTGTACCTGATGTAATGTACTTTAAAGCTCTTTTCGCAATTAATAGAAGTAGTTTAACCCCACTGTGCAGGAACTGTTCATTGGTGCTGATGTATATGCAACCCAGTCTCACAGCATTTCGTGTTATAGTCACGAAATGTAATCTATTGATTCGTGTTCACCAACACGATTTTCCCCATTTTTTTCGTGTCACACAGAACAATTTTAAAAGCAATGTATTTCTATTGGTAGTGTGTTTCGTGCCTGTGTACCATATGTGTTCGGGGTACCATATGTGTTCGGGGGCCGTCTCTTACCAATGACGTCACGCATTGTACGCATTGTGATTGGCTGTACGGTAATTTACCCAGGGGTGCTCGCGGGCAAATCACATCTACAGACGAATTGAAGTATTCCTATACTCCTAGCGTGTGAAAATGTTTGTGAAAAACTTGTAAAAAAAATACGCCATTGGCTGTACGGCAACTCAAGAGGACCACCATACACGGTCAAATTCCGAACATTTACTTTACTTTGTCCGTTATTATATGTAGAAGATATTACTTTTTTCTCAGTGATGTTGTTTCCATAGCAACAACTTCAAACAGGAAGTTAACCTAAATTACATTTAAGACACTGCAACGAAAAACAATGTAAAATCCTTTTCCGTTTCAGAACACAAATTGGGTTATTTACATAATTATATCTGTTGATTGTTATTTTTGGGGGACACACGACACATCAAATCACATCTACAGATCAAGACGAAGCGAATGAAAGTACTGCCATACTCCTAGCGTGTGAACATGTTTGTGAATAACGTGTGCAAAGTCTTCGAAAACGGAGCAGTGGCTGCGATGCTAGCTTTGCGGCTAGCGGTTAGCATTTTCAATGGAAATATACATCGAAACATCATGTTTCAGTAAAAAGAAGGCCCCTCTGATCAGCTGCTCTCTGAGACGATTCCAGGGATGCCTGACTTGAGTTTCTAGCACCAGGGAAAGTGGACAACAGTGCCCCAGATCAGCCTCTTAATTTACCCAGGGCCTAGTGCTTGGCTTGGCACCACGTCTTTTTGTCCGGTCGGGTCTTGGAAGACCGGAAGCTGTGTGGTTCATAAAAACATTTTCTTACTCAATATCAAGCCACGATTATTATTTTTAATTGTATAATGTCTGACTTTTTTTGCCGCCTGCGAGGAAAATAAATGGGGCTCAGAGCCTGAGAAGACTGAAATCTGTATTTTTGAAATCTTTTTTCCCCTCTAATTTGTTATTATTTGGTGCAGGCACAAAACATAGTACCAATATAAATACATTGCTTTTAAAATCGTTCTGTGTGACAAGGAAAAAAAATGGGAGAATCGTGTTGGTGAACACGAATCAATAGATTACATTTTGTGACTATAACACGAAATGCCGTGAGACTGGGTTGGCATACTGCATGAGATGTGAAGATGTCTTGTTCACCAAACATATCCTCATCCAGGCTAAGCTAAACCACTTTTGGAACAAAACAATAGCCTTATTTTTCAAATATAACTAACTTTGGGAATGCAGCTAGCCTTTGTCTTGTGTAAAGTGCATTTTCTTTTTTAAAGTAACATATCTTGAAACATAAGAGTGTCAACTGGCTTTCCCTCTCACTCATCTTACATTGTGCTAACATTTGCTGTATTAGAAAGCTAGCTAGCATTAGCCGGCATCTGATTAATCTGCTAGCGACAGTTGCTATTTTAGCCGGTAAAACGATCAGATAGAAATTGCACCAACTCAAACATTGTGTTTACATTAGCTTTATTAGGTAGCTATCTAGCTTTAGCCCGTATCTGATTAAAGCTAGTAGCAACAGTAGCCATTTTAATGGGCTAAAGTGATAGCTAGAGAATATTCCGAACGACGTATCTAGCATTGTGCTAACATTAGCTTTATTAGGTAGGTAGCTAGCTAGCATTAGCCTGTGTCTGATAAAAGCTGCTGGCAACAGTTGCCATTTTTGAATGGGCTAAAGTGATGGCTGATAGCTAGACATTATTTCAAACAACTCATCTAGCATTGTGCTAACATTTGCTTTATTAGGCAGCTAGTTAGCATTAGCCTGTGTCTGATAATAAAGCCACAGTAGCTATTTCAGAACTCCTTTATTCTTCTCACAAAGGGAACATTCATGAAAGTATTTTAGCTAAGAAATGAGCAACTGATTTAATGGTTTTGTTGAACATCAAAAACCTATTAAAAAAATCTCTGGATATATGCTCCTATGTTTAGTTGGCCTTGTGTCACCAGCCTCTTGTTTGCTACAACACATTATTAAAAAAATAAAAGTGCAACAGGCACATTCGCTCTCAAAGACAATTTTTGCTCCAGCTGTTAATATTCAAAGCTGATGGAAAGTGCCTCTCAGAAAAAAAGAGGCCTCTCACAGACTTGGTACAAATGAGCCGACGTTGGAGTTGCCAGGGCAACAAGCCCCATGATCCCTGATTGACGAATCACAGCCACATCTGAAGAAGCTGGTGTTGCAAAGGCGGACGCAAACAAAAATACGAATTCAATACTTCCACTTAAATGCCTACAGCTGCTGTTACACACCCCCCCCTAACTCATCATCCATATTTGTACCAGGACAAACAGAAGTCTAGACGTTCTAGTTGTTCAATTTTGCTTATTTTCAAGCAAAGAAAATAAGCAATGTTGTTTTTAGACAAATGGTAATTTCTCAGCGTGAATACAGTGAGCCAAAGTGTGTATTTTTGGTTTGTGGATAATCAGTCAGTCAGAGAAATAGTTTTACACTGAAACTCGGTCCTTCTGGATACTTCACTGTGTATGGTTTACAAACTGCCTGCACTTTGCTTCAGTGGAGAGTGAGCGAGGTCCCTGTGGACCGAACGGAAGAAAAATCAGGCACACACCAAGTTCATATTTTAGTCTGTGCAAGAGTACCTTACATGCTTTTTCCCCTGGCTGGAAGAAAGAGGAAAAGGAAACCGCCAGCAGCATTTCTGTACGATTTGTATTACTTCTCCTTCCTCCCTCTCATTCCGACCGTCTTATTATCCCTCACTCTTCCCTACTTCTCCTTCCTCCCTCCCGTCTTATTATCCCTCACTCTTCCTCTCCTCCGTCTCTTCTGAGATGCAGAAAGCCATGCGATAATTCACACTGACTGGATCTCACGCCAGTGCCCCCATCCCTTGGACACTCACACACTCATGCTGTTATATGCACACATGCTTTGCACCGCCTCCCTTTTACCAAAGCCTTGTCATGCTATCCATCTTGTAAACATGGAGCGCAGAAGCTAAAGCATTACAGGAGATCTGGGACCAAACTGTCTTCATTCATTCCCTCAGATACTCGCTGGTTAGAGTCCCTGCCTGCCTTCATCTCCACATGTTTCCTCTTTGCCTATCTTTGTCCTGCTCATCTATTTGCTTTGCGTGTGCAACCTCACCGCAAATCTAATGGCAGCATAGGTCTTTTCTGGCAGGGGAGCAGGGTCTCGAGCTGCCCCTGGCTACAGTAAACACACAGACATTAAGCCTCAGCAATGCACTCGAAGAGGAAGAGAAACTGAATTTAAAAGTAGCACGCAGAGAAACAACAACGGGAGGGTTTTGTTTGTTCTCCTCCTGTCTTGTTATGCAGCACGGTACATATCAAAATGGATAATAACAAAAAAAACATGATTTGCATTGGGTGGGTCAGTCACCGAAAACTAAATCGGTTTGTTGATGATGAGCGGAGACACGCCACGACGACACACAGCAAAGTGTCACAAGTCCAAATCAAATGCAGACGTGCTGGGCTAAAATGATTGGCTCTTTAATTAATTGCATTATCATCAGCAAACACAGTGACTTTTTCCCAGCCTTGAAAGCTCCCGGGAGAAGACAGATATCATTTAGCTGAGGCCACTCCACTCTCACTGCAGGCGGAAATCAACAGATCACACAAAGTCACAGTGCCCCCTACTGGCCAACACGTGAACAACACACTGACGCAGCTTCACCCTGGGCATTGCATCCAGCAGCAGAAAGCCAAAGGCTGGAAGTGAGAGGGGGGGGTGTATTTGTGCACAGAGCCATGGGACACTCGGAGAATAGCATCCCTTAAGAATATGAAAAGGATTTCCTGCCAAGTGCCTGGCAGTCCGGGCAGTGCTCATGCATACTCAATTTCAGGGTTGCATTTGATAGAAAACAGCTTTAACTGATAGTGGGATGTGGATGTGAGAGGGGAATGATTCAGCCTCGCATGTAAAAGCATTTGTAGGCTGCCAAGAGAAGGGTTCAAAAGGAAAGAGCTTTCAGTACATGGACTCAAATATTATAATGGTTTACTGCATGTGTGTATATTCAGATTTATATACGATACAACTTTATTAATCCCTTAAATGGAAATTCAGTTTATGACCGCTAGATTTAAATAAAGGATAACACAAGGCCGTACAAATACATATAATAATAGTAATAGATCAAATAAATTTAGAATATACATGTAATGAATACATCCCAACATTCAGATTCAGACAGATAGAGTACACACAAGGATAACAAGAATACAAATAATAATAAAATAGAAGGTAGTATAAATACAAAATACAAAAGAAATAGTTGAAACATAGAGTTGTTAATACATTAGTTACATTAATGAACATAAAGCTACATTTATTTGAAATGAATAGCAATATTACAGAAGAAGAAGATTCAATTTATAATTGTACAGGTACTACGTATGTAACGAAACGGTTTCTCTGCATTTGACCCATCCTAGTGTTAGGAGCAGTGTGCTGCCATTATGTACGGCGCCCGGGGAGCAGTGTAGGGAACGGTGCCTTGCTCAGGGACACCTCGGTAGCACTTGGTCTTTCCGGGACTTGAACTGGTGACCTTCCAGTTGCCAAGCCAAGTCCCTATCGACTTCGCCACCACCGCCCTAAAGTAGTAATCTATGCTTTGATATTTTATTTTTATTGTTAGTGTCCTTTGGTCTTTAAAGACGTGATAAATACTAAAACAAACAATAATTAAATCATATTCATAATAATAATAACAATAATATTGGTGTTATTATTGTTATTTTAATATTATTATAATTGGATCTATATAGAAAAAGTGTGGGTGCAAAGACGTTTACTTTTACGTCTATTTCTCAATGTGTTCAAAATGCTATACTGTACACATATATACAGTGTATATATATATATATATATATATATGTGTGTGTGAAATGTCACCCTGACAGGATCTAGATGATTGTGCTTCAGTGACAGAATTGACTTGCTTTCCGTCCGGGGAGCAGAGGCTCTGCCTGCGGGTCCTCTGGAGACGCTGATCCAGAGACTCTGAATAATGGAGGACAGCCAGCTCACTGGGTTGCAGCTGGAGCCTCTCCTGGATATCAGGACATTGTGTTGATGGAAGCTGGAAGATACTGTCGCATAAACCTCAAGTGGGCTGGATGTCTCCAACTGCAAATTACTACGAGGAAAAAGTCCGTTAGTCAGTTACAGAATAAAGGTCATGTTTAATCTAACAATCGCTGAAGTCGATATGTTCAAAACCATTTAAAGAGGACGTGTAAGAGGACGTGCCTCTGCCATCTTAGCATGCTTTAAAGAGGCATACAGTGCGTTTTGGGGTTTTCCCTTTCTTGTAGTGCGTTTAGTGCATGTAAATGGTCTGCAAAAGCGTAAATTGTGTAAAATGTGTGTTCACACTGTCACAGTCTGCTTTCTCACTCACCTATCTTCTGCATTAACATTCCTTAGTCACCTGGTAGTCACACCCGGTCTCTCTCTCACTCTGTTACACCCATCAGCTCCATTAGTATCTAGGCCCACTTCACTTTCACCTCAGTGCCAGATCGTACTTTGCAGCATGCCAGTCTTTCCCGCATTGCCCTCCAGATTGCTCTCCCGGTTTCGACCCTGCCTGTCCCCGACCAGCCTGCCTCGCCTGCTCCCTGACCCGGTCTGTACCTGCGACTCCCATCCTGCTTTCTCCTGGAGCCCTCGCCTGTCCCCGACCAGCCCTTTGCCTACTATCTGCCGTTTTGTCTCCCACCAGCCTGTTGCCTTCAATAAAGCTGGGTACCGACTATCCCTGGTTTCCCGTGTTCTGCCTTTTGGTCCTCAGCTCGTTCGCTTACTTCCGGGACACGTGCGTTTCTATTGGCTAGCGTTCCAACACATTGTACGTGATAGGTTAAGGGGCGGGACATCACGAAGCGGTTGACCAATCACAACAGAGCTAACCAATCAGAGCAGACTGGGCTCTGGTTTCAGACAGAGGGTGAAAAGAGATGCTGCAGCACAGGCAGTATGAGAACATTAAAGCATGGAGACAAGTCCCAGAGGCTAAAAACACCAATATGAACCTGAACATGAGCAGAATATGTCGTCTTTACATTTTTGTTCCCTTGTTTATATTGCAAATGGAGCAGCTGTCATGCAAGAATAAATCCAGTCTTGATCTGACAATAAAGTATTAATACATCACATCTTAAATAATTGTATGTATGCTTCAATCTGAGCAAAATAGCAGTTTGAAATCATTACAATAAAACAGTGTTAATTCAAATATAGAGTAAAGTCTCTCTTCACAAGCACAGACATATACTGATGAAGTATTAATATATCACATCTTTAATGATTGTATTTATGCTTCAATCTGAGCTAAATTACATAGCTGTTTGAAATCATTACAATAAAACAGTCATTCCAATATAAAGTGACGTTTCTCTTTGACCTCTGCCTCGCAGTCTCTGTCACAGGCACAGAGACTGTCCACATGAATCCAGCTCCAAGCAGCCTTGCCAGACAGACTTGTTGGGCTAAAGCGATGCAGTTTGTTGGGAAACAGCCGTAGCGGAACGGGCATATGGTTGAACTGGGCCGAGCATATGTCCCCAGCTTTCATTCTTCCTCCACAAACATGACAGACCAGGCCAAACGTCCCCGGGCCCAGAATCTGCTCCTTGCTTCTTCACAAGCGCTCCCCGCGTGTTGCAGAAACAACCCTTTGGAGGACTTAAGCTTAATGTCCGTAAAGCAGCAGAAGGAAAGCTGGTGGTTTTGTTCATCCTCCTAGGCCACATGTGTCAAACTCGAGGCCCGGGGGCCAAATTCGGCCCGTGGTGGATTTAATTTCGGCCCGCAGGATCATTTCTAATTACTATTAGATCTGGCCCGCCGGTATATTGCTCTCACACCTTCACTCCATCCTGAGGGTCTCCTCCGCTCAGAGCCGGACCCCAAACATTGATGACCTTGCACCCTGATGAGACGCCAAGTGTCTGAGCTAGCATCTCAGAGCAGCAACCTGAGTTCAATGGATGCTTCCTTCTGCACTTTTTCTCTCACGACAACAGGACATGTTTGGTTTTCTCTTTGAGGGGAATAGTTTTGTTGAAGCTGTGGGAAAATGTAATCATAAGAAATGACTCTGGAGAAGCTGCAGATAGAGCCATGAGAAATGAATGCAGCTGATTATTTAATGTTGTTTTTATAGGCCATAATTTACGCTTTGTTAGTTCCAGGTTTAATATGTGCAATAAATTCATTTCAATACGTTCTGCAATAAACATTGAACCAGTCCGGCCCTCGACTAGCACCCATTTTTTATGTTGGGCCCACTGTGTGTTTGAGTCTGACCCCCCTGTCCTACATGTATGCACTAAACATATATTTCACCTGGGAGGGAATATATGTTGAATTCATGAACACATTGATATTTGCAGGTATATATATATATAAAGTAAAAGTGCAAGTTCAAAACTCAGTTGTATTTCTACTTTATATTTGATCCAGAAAGTTTCCTTCCTTTAGATTCATATTTATAAGATCAAATAAAGCTTTATTAATTCCAGCAAAAGTTGTAACATTAAATTCACAAATTCACAGATATGAGTAAATATTTGTTATATAAATAAAAATATAGTTACATTTCATTTAAATTAATTGTAATAGTGTTTTATAGTTGTACGAATAAATGGGATCTGTACTTTATGATTTGTGTTACTATTATTATTATTAATAACCAAACGTCCCCGGGCAGCAAATCTGTGTTGCAGAAACAACTCTTTGGAGGAATAAAGCCGTAGAAACTCAAAGCTTAAAGGAGGGGCAGGTAATTTTGGAGAGATCTGCTGAGTGCGCTAGACTTTGAAAATACACAACCGGAAAAATCTGCCTCTTCCTCACAGAGCCCCTCCTCCAACCTATGCCTCCAACACACACGAACGCGCACATGACCAACGAGGGCACGAGATGGTGCTTTCTACAGCGCCACGGCTTAAACAAAATGTAAAGAATTGTAGTTAAGTTTAGAACACGCAATCAAAAGATAACATGTAATTAAGTAGGGATATTTATTTAGAAAAATAAGTGAAGGTGCACATAGTACTAGAATCTTTGCATTTAGTTTTGTTTGGATAATAACCAAATATGTAGTCTTTATATTCCATCTTGCAATAATATGAATGTTAAATAAAAGATATTAGGTTCAGCTTAAAGGTGGGGTAGGTAAGAATGGAGAAACCAGCTCGAGTGCGCCAGAATTTGAAAATACACAACCGCTTCTGCCCCTTCCTTCAGACTTCCTTATGCTACTTTCACACCGTTACATGTAAAGTCAATGCAGAGACGCGATCAGACGCGAATTCGCTCCGACGGCGCGCACGAAGCGGTGGACGCGGCGCGATTGTGGCGATTGAAGGGGGCCGCGTCAAACGCGAGAGTTCAATTTGTTCAACTCGGGCGTCAAATTCACGTGACGCGTTCTCGCGGAAGCCAATCAGCGGTGAGGATCTCAGCCTGCCGTCACTGACGTTCAACCAGAAAACATCAGCTGTTAGCTGTTAGCAGTTAGCACACAGAGATCACAGCTCCTCATATCTGTTCAGAAACTGTACAAAAGTTAAACAAGTACAAACCACAGACTGCCTGTGTCATGGCGAATACAGTCGCTGCTTTATTTATGTCTGTAGGCCGTTGTTATGAGTGTGGAGTGAGCATATACAACGTTAGCTTAGCCGATCTCCATTTAGACAACACGCATTTTAAAAAGGTTTTTCGCCTGCCGTCTGTCTGCAGACTTGTCAAAGCATTAATTCATGGTTTTTACTAACCGGTATCAGTGTGTTGTTACTTCCATCATTTAGAAACGTGTATTACAATTTAATCACGGTCAAATATGTTCATCTTGTTGTAGCTGTAGCTCCCGAGCCAGCGCGTCTTGTTTGAATGATGCGAGTAAACACAGCTGGCAGCCGCGGTGAAACTCGAGCGTTTAGAGCGAAGCGAATATTCGCATCGCGTCCGGTCGTGAACGTAGCATCAGAGCCCCTCCTCCAACACACACGAACGCGCACATGACCAATGAGGGCACGAGATCAGTGTGTGCCCCGATGGAAGGCTGACAGGCAGGTAGGCCATCCAGTTACTTTAGCCGGCTCAGATGATTGGTCGTGCTTGTTACAGCGCCACGGCTTCCACTGATGACATTTTGTTATGGATTTATTGTCAAAGCACTTCAGATATTCATTGTTATCAGGACGTTAAGAGCATTCCATGGGATATAACAACAAGTGTTTCTGAAGTGAAGTAGCTACCCCACCTGTAATGACCGTACAGCAGCAGCAGAGAAGCTGGTGTTCCTGCACTTCACCTGGGGGGGGAACACATGTTGAATTTAAGAATACATTGATCTCTTTAGGTAAAGAGCAATCTCTGGAAAGTGTCCACTTATGACGGATGGTCTCAGATCAGCCATCTGTTTTCCGCTGACAACTTCAAATATAACCCTGTGCAGATTTATGAGAAGGAGGTATAGCTGCTATAGCTTTATTATATATTACTAACCATAAATTAGAAATGTGTCGGTGTTTATTAATGTCCTCGCTGTACTTAGGCTGCATTCACACATCATACAATATGTCTTTTATCAACTTGAATCGAACAAAAGGAAATAAATACAATTCAAACAGCTGGACCGTTTTCCATTTGAGTCCAATAAAGACAATAAAAGATGATTTAATGATCACACAAGGCTATTCATGTGTGAGGCTTAAAAACGAATACATCTGTTGCCTTGTGTTTTCTATATTCTCATGTCCATGCAGTGTGTTGTTGGTTTAAGTTATATTTTATCTGCCTCATGCACATGATCAGAACTCAGAGCAGTGGTTCTCAAATGGGGGTACGCGGACCCCTAGGGGTACGTTGGAGTACTGCAGGGGGTACGTGAGATTTATTTTATGTTAATGAAAAAAAAAAAAGATAAATATACCAATTTTAGGAAAAGTAAGGAAGTTTGAGCAGTGTGGGTTTTATATTAACAGAGTTACACATGTTTCAAAACGCGAAGTGTAATAACTGCAGGTGCCTCCCTGTCAGAAGGACAAAGGTCCTCAGTGAAGCTCGAGCCCATGTTTCTCACTATTGTACAACTTATTAAAAAGATCAGTTCAATGCAACTAATGTCGTCTTAGTGTTATTGCATGATGTTGAAATTGGGTTGCCATGAATTTAGTGATAATAATAATAATAATAATAATAATAATAATAATAATAATAATATATTTAATTTATATAGCGCTTCTCATCTGCCAAGACAAATCTCGAAGTGCTTCACAACAAGGGATACTGATACACTTTGAGAGATTAAACAAATAATTGTAATAATAATAAGAAATCAAAAAATTAAATATAAAATAGAGTACAAAAATAAAAGTCGGAGATAGCGATAAAAATGGCAGTACTCCAGGTGTACCGTGCTCAAAGTTTATTCAAAGGCCTGCCGAAAGAAGAGGGTCTTAAGGCCGGTTTTGAAGACCTCGGTGGAAGGGGCAGATCTCAGCTGATCTGGGAGGGAGTTCCAGAGGCGCGGGGCGAACGAGCAGAAGGCTCGGTCTCCCATTGTTCGGAGACGTGTGCGGGGGATGTAGAGAAGAGGAGCGTGGCTGGAGCGGAGAGAGCGGGTAGATGTCTGGGTACGGATGAGGTCACAGAGGTATTTTGGGCTTTGGATTGTAAACATTTGAAATGTAGCATTTTAGTGTTTCTCAGTTACAATGTTGTTGTTTTAATAAATCAGACTCTGATGGTGCAGCAGCACTGTACCTCTTCTTATAGGCATTCTGTCCCTAACTAATTGTGTTTGCGCTGATCAGGGGGTACGTGGCTGAATATGTGTTTCAAAGGGGGAACATGATTGAAAAAAGTTTGAGAAGCACTGCTCTAGCGGACACACAAGGTCCTTCTTCTGTTGTTTGGATTGTGTGCCTCTACTTGTACATGTGTCCATGCTTTAATGTTCAAAAAGGTCATAATAATAATAATAACTTATTATGTAAAAGATGCCGCTGCTGTTAGTAATGTATACAAACATAACTGATTAGCATCCACTGCGTTTGCTTGGGACAGGAAGCACGTAAATACACTGAAAACACTGAAAGGTTGACTTTAATGAAATATTATGTCAACAGTTGAAGGCAATAATATTAAGTTCAACCCATTCAAACGTAATATTGTTGCTTTTAACTTTAATACAGTGATGTGAAATCTGTTGACATAATACATGTACTTAAAGTCAACGCTTCGTGTTTCCTGTGTAGTTACATTGGATTCATCTCAATAATTATTTTCTATAGTAACTTAACATCGAATACATTACATGACATTTCTTAGACGCTTTTATCCAAAGCGACTTACATACATTCAGTACTGTGGACAATCTGTCTTGCCCAGGGACACAACGACATGCAGTGGGGTTTGAACTTCCCATCCCCTGATTCGAAGTCCAGCACACTATCCACTGAGCCACAGCCTATTAGCTGGGACATTACGTAATCCTTGCTTGTGGCAGTCAGATATAGACAAAACTCTCAATGTTGTACTTTTACTATCATTTTATGAAGAAACCATTTTCGATTTTGTTTTTATGAGAGAAGTACACATATTTTCTGTTGAACAGGTGTCGCTCCACATGCTTTGCGACAGTGTTGTGGAAAACAATGATTAATGCGCCTCTAGGACAAGATTCTTTAGAACAGATTTCAGAGAGGAAACTACTTCCTCAGGCAGTTCCTCACAATGCTGCAGTTTCTGTCTCTTCTGCCTCAGCCTACTCCGTCTGGACTTTGGGACCACAGGTTTTCCTTTCTCACAGAATAAGATAAAGGGAAAGAACAACAGGATATACCCAGCATGCTTTGTGGTTGAAATCAATACTAAAACACACGAGCAGCCAGTGCAAGAGTGGTTGAAATTGATGTGACATGTTCCATTATATAAGTGATAAATCTGTCCTACTATATTGAGTTAATAGCTACAGCTCCTGTTGCCTTGACAGGTGATCAAATGCTACCTGACAAAGGCTTTTATATAATGTTTGAATAACATGTGAAACAACATATTTGCTTGTAAAATCATTTTAAAGTATTAAGTATTCAACATATATAAGGGTTATCCCTATCACTGAAGTGACATGCTTTATCAGATGGTTGTTGTATTTACATGTTAGTGTTTGAGAAACATCGAGTGCCAGCAGGTGCAAACGAGCTACAACGACCAAACACATTTCCATTAGGAGAAACTTGCTGCAGCTAATCTGCCAGAACACATGCAAATAAAAAAACATCTTCGCTGAAACATGCGCACAATTTAGAAAACATTCACCAACTTTACTCAAAGCCAGTGGCGGCCGGCCCATAGAGGCGCTAGGGGCGCTAGGGGCGCTAGGGCCCCCCCCCCCCCCCCCCCCCCCTCTTCCCACATACAAAAAAATATATATTTAAAAAAAATATTTTTTATTTTTATTTTTAATAAACAAGGTAAATATTATATAATTGGTATCAGTAAAATGTATAATCTACAATAAAATCTCGTTTAAAATTGTGTGTTTCCTGCGTATCATTACCCTCTCTCGTCTGGGCGCTGACGAGAGTGCAGCAAGTGCAGCAGAAGCCAACTCACTAGGCTTGTTTGAGACGCGTTGCGGCTCGCCTCGAAAGTAGACTAGACTAGCCGATCGCAGCCGGGGGAGGTCTCAAAAAGCTCGCCTGAAGTCGGACAGCTCGGGCTGCGTTCCAATAGTCCGTTTAGCTTAGGAACCTTCCTAACCAAGTGAAATGACCCGGAAGTCCCTCAGTGGCAGCCATGTTAAGTGCCGTTCCAATTCTCTAAATGAAAGGAAAGGAGGTTTCAAACTTCCTTTATAACCTCCTTTAGCTTAGGAACCACTGGACCTCCCTCACCGAAAGGAGAGGAGAAAATGCTGCCCCACAATGCCTTGCAGCCGCAGCATTTGCCGTCACTCAACAGTCGGCCGTTCACGGAAACAACCGATTATGACGGAGAAATGATATCATGAAAGTTACGGTGCTTATTAAGCATTTTAAAACATAGGTGGTAAGTTGCCAAAGTGCTTTGTTTTGAACGTTCATCAGTATTATAATCAAAGAGAGAAATATGAACGTTAGTTTTTACTGAAATTATCAAATAAAGTCAACATTTCAGTCTTTACTGAGCTGTGTGGGGTTTGTTCAACTTTTAAAAGATGTTTGAATGGTGATATACACAGTGATAGATGTTCAGGACTAACGTTTATAATAAATACATCTGTATTGATTTAAGATCTTTAGTTCATACAATCATACGTATTGGGATCATTGGTATTAATGTGGACCGGAGGGAGAGGGCGACGAGCATAAGTTTCACTTTCCTTTTTTATTTCAATTCCAACTTTGGTCCTGAAGAATATGTTTCTCTGTTGTCCACGTTCATAAAGCAAAGCAGCAGCTTCAGAGCACGGTGCAGAGTCTCTAGATGAGTTTACAGTAGTCCCTCGTTCTTATTGAACATCCATGTTGTAGTCCGCTGTATAGAAAACTGTAGTTTCCATGGTTTCCCCACAGCAGCAGACGCATCATAAACACGTCCGATAGTGAAAGTGCATTCGGATTCTCAAAGTACCGCAGTCTCTTCTCCTAAGTCCTTTTGAATTCTCCTATCCACTATCCCTTAACCCCGTGACGTTTCACTCAGAGGTCAAGGAATAGACGATAGGGTTAGAATTTAGGAGCTGATTTTTGGATTATCGGAACGCAACCTCAGAGTCGGCTTCTTCTTCTTCTTCTTCTTCTTCTTCTTCTCTCAGTTTTTTGGCGGATTGCAAACAGCTTGAAGGTGCATACCGCCACCTCCGGAGTCGGCTTGACTCGGTTTGCATTTCTAAAGAATGCACATGTGTTTAATCGTTAATGTCAGATATGTACTAAGTAAATACATTAGTTCCTGCTCAAGATTAGATTCAACTTTATTGTTATTGCACATATTACAGGTACTGAGACAACGAAATGCAGTTTAGCTTATAACCAGGTGCAACAAGCAGTGAAGTGGAAAGTAATGTACACAATCTACAGAATAACATATAGAATGAATTGAATGATGAATAAACAGTGTGTATTAATACACTAGATATCAGCCTGAGAGCAGTATGAACAGTGTGTATGAATACACTAGATATCAGCCTGTGAGCAGTATGAACAGTGTGTATTAATACACTAGATATCAGCCTGTGAGCAGTATGAACAGTGTGTATTAATACACTAGATATCAGCCTGTGAGCAGTATGAACAGTGTGTATTAATACACTAGATATCAGCCTGTGAGCAGTATGAACAGTGTGTATGAATATGCTAAGATATATAAAGTATGAAAACGGTAAGCAGTATAGTATCAAATATATAGATATTAATGTCATGATGATAAACATTGTGGAACAACGATGAAAATGGGAATGGATGTGGCGACGTGAAACTTTTGCCAGCCAATGGGAGAGCTTCATCAGCAGCACGCGGTAAAACCCACCAATGAGCGCTCAGCTCGAGATACCAGCGAGCCGTTTCCCATCAAGCATTTCGCTTCCGCAGCCCGTGGAGAGGAACTGCACCGCCTCGCCGCGCCTCACTCTCAAGGCCCGTCCACACTGCAGCGTGCGTTGATGCTTGCCGGCGGGCGTGTCTGACACTCGACCAACAACCAATCACATGAATCTCCCGCCCCTGACACACAAGCACGCGGTTTGATTGGCTAGAGCTCGTACTGGCACATGATTCGATTGGCTGACGCTTCCGTCGAGGCGTCAAAAGTTGAACATTGCTCAACTTTTGAAGCGAGCAACGCCAGCAACGCCAGCAACGCTCCGCGTCGCTTCCCAAAATGCAGTTTGGCTAAAAGTGACGTCACCCCATTCAAAGTGAATGGGCAGAAGCGTTGGAAGCTTCAATGCACGCCGCTGTGTGGACGGGCCGTCAAGGCTGCGGGCGTCTTTGTCCCGCGAGATTTCAACATCTCATGTAGGCGAGCCTCCAGAGCAAGTCGGACAAAATGACTAACCATCATGCAACGCACGAGCAAGACGTTGATCGCAGCTGCGCAGGTCTCGCTTGTCTCAAACAAGCCTACTGTCTTTAAACTCTGCCGCCAAAACATAATTTCAGCCAATCAGCGTCGTCAAATCTGATGGTCACAGGGCGCCTACGTCAGCGCCCGGTGCAGTCTGTGAGTTGTTTGGACTCGTATCCAAGGAGACAAAACAGGAAGCTGTCACACACTGGAAGATATCATTAGCAGCTAATGAGAACTCCGTTTTTAACATAAAAATGGAATTATGGATTATCAATACTTTTTTCAAAGTGACAGACCGATGGATTAACCTATGGATTAACCTTCAGCCGCGTTCTTCTCGTTCAGCAAAAGGTGAGCATATCTCCGTGTTGTGCTACCTAAAGCTACGTTGTGTGATGTCTGTATTTGCTTCCCCTGTCTCGAGTTCTGATCGCTCAGTGATGATCCTTATATTTCTAGAATATGTGGAATCTCAGCTTGGTAGCTAAGCTTGTTTGTGCATATCCAATAAGTATATCGATTGATTTATACCTAGAGTGCGTTAGCATTTTTTCGCTCAGGGCTCATTTAGACGCTTCTTGTTTCGGTAAATATGGTTCATACCACCAGTTAGCTGAGTTTCTTCCCGTTAAATGAGCAGGACACATGAATAGTTTATTACATTTTAAGAAGCCCTGAGACACAGTTTCGTGGGAAAAAAGCCCCTTAACAGGTTAAATGGGAATTAAATCATTTTAAGTAATTTCAAATGTTCCCAAAGCCCCGGTGTTCTGCAGTGTGTGTGGGCCTACTGTTCTGTTGCACATCTTATGCTGTAGAAACGATGTCCAGGACAAGGTGTTCGGAAGTTTTGGAAGATTCATACTGTAGCTAACCACACTGAAGATTATGGAGGTATTGATCAGTCTTCTCATATTTCTAAGCCTGAATTTGTCCCCGTCCCCGTCCCCGTCCCCTCTAACATCACCAGAAGAAGAATTTAAGGGGTCTTTTCTCAATTTTGTTTTTGGAGCATCCCCCCGGACCCCCCTAGTATTGTTTGGTCTCCATTTCCACAGCCCCCTAAAATATTTTTCCACCAGCCGCCACTGCTCAAAGCGTTGTATAAACAAAATTCTGCAAGAAGCTCAAAAACACAACGGAAACCATATCCGAAATGACTAGGGTTAGCCACGTTAGCTAGCTAGCTTACAGCAGATCGGCAGTAACATCAGAAGGAGTCATGTGATCACATTGTTCAAATAAGACCATAAAAACATGTTAGGTAGATGTCACATAGCAATGTATTTTAATGATTCATTATAGCATGGTTTTAAGTGTGTGTTTTATACCTTGTTATTGGGTGATTTTACTCTGAAATGTGTTTGCCTTTTTAACTGGTTTTAACTTCCATGCTTTTATTTTGAAATGTTTGGATTGGCCTATCCCAGCGCCATATAGATAGTCTATTTGGCGCTGGCCTATCCATGCTGATTGACAATGAGTGACCACACCTGGAGCCGATTTGCACCAACAGCCCTGCCTATAAATGGAAGGAGAAGAGCAGCAGAGGACAGACTGGGAGAAACTGAAGGAGACAGCAGAGGCACGCGCAACCAAGGGATTAAGAGACCACGGCAGTAGTGATGGCGAGATGAAGCCTTATGAAGCTTTCCAGCCGATTGGTTCGCTAAAGGGTTCATCTCATGAGGCTTCATCATGGGCTTCATCTGAACACAAACCCCCTGCTGGTCAAAGTGTGTAAAACAGGCAGATTGGACATCTCAACAGTGTGCTCTATCTCATACCGAGTTCCCATTGAGTAAAGCCTTAGAATAACTCTAAACAACGAACATAAAATCATATTTTCATGTTAACAATATTGTTTTTATTCCAGTTGAATGATTGTGATTGAAAATCCTAAGGAGGCTGGTACACATTGCAAAGAGGGATTTATATTCCTTAATAATATTCATAAACGTAACCATGTTGTAGCCGGAGAAAGGCTAAACCATATCAAAGAATACATTTATTAACTACATTATCTCATTTAGCTGTAGCTTTTATAAACAACAACAAAGACGTGTTGTTCAGTCGTTGAACCAGGGACCCTGCGGTCATGAGTCAACTGCTTTCCAGCTGAGCCACAGCACACACGCTGAGTCTCCCTGAAAACACTGGAGCATATTTATTCATTTATTTATTCATGTTTTTATTCCTACATTTATTTATGCTTGTATCTATTTATACTTATGACATGTTCCGACCTCTATATGAGTGAGGGTCTGAGCTCTCTTGATTCCATCGTGTCCCCGGGCCCGGGTACAGGAGGGGTAATATCGTTCTTATTATACATCCATGGGTATTATGAGCGTTGTGGTTCAGCGGTTCAACCGATCTGAATCGCTTCGTGAAGCAGTCACGTGGTATCGACAGGCAGCGAGGCTTCGTTTGTCATCGATGACGTCACTGGCCCAAAACGATACAAGCCTCGATACAAGCTTCACAAAAAGCTTCGGGGATTACTCGACTCACGCTCCGAAGCCTCGGCGCAATACATAACATCACTACACGGCAGTCCAGGGTCGACGGAGCACCTTCGCAGCCCTGGAAAGACTCTGGTTTTGAGAAAAGACTTTTAACATTTGAATTATTTTAACTGCATTTAATTGTATTTTAAAATAGTTTTAGACTATCTTTTTACTGAGATTATATTTTAGACGGCTCTGATTTGAGTTTTCTTAGTAAAGTTTTTATGTTTTACTGAATATATTATTGTGTTTTAAACTTAGTAGTTGGCTCCTTGATTACCCAGTGTTGCTCTCTACCTGATTTAAAAGAACCCTTTCCCTCTCCATAAATGAGTACCCCTCCCCCCTCCTTTACAGCACGTTTCCAGAGACGGTTGTCCAGCTTTATAATCCTGAACGTCACCAAGAGCTCCGTCCCAGCGGTGTGCGTCACTCTTTAGTGTCCCCTGGTCTGCCAGCTGTGTGCATCACTCTTCAGTGTCCCCTGGTCTCCCAGCTGTATGTGTCACTCTTTAGTGTCCCCTGGTCTCCAGCTGTGTGCGTCACTCTTTAGTGTCCCCTGGTCTCCCAGCTGTGTGCGTCACTCTTTAGTGTCCCCCGGTTTCTGTTTTGATTTGAGCTTCTTGCAGCATTTTGTTTATGCAGCTTTTAGTAAATGCTGTGCATGTTTCGTCAGCACCTTAGTAGCAATTTTAACTTCTCATAGGCAGAGATGGGGTCGTTACTAAAAAAAAGTAATATATTACACTACTTCGTTACTCTCTACATAAAGTAACTCGTTACTTTACTCGTTACTTTACTCGCAGGGCCGGCCCGCCCCTCCCTACAGGCAGATCACGCAGACTGCTAAAGTTTCAAATGTTCTCTTTAGTTCAGTTTCCATAGTCGCATAAGACTGATCCAGATCCTGAATGTTTTCCTATCTGACCGTGGCTGTCCTCTGTCTCCTGCTATCTGTATATTTTGCTCAGTCTCTCTCTGCTCACGACCCGTCCACACAGCGGCGTGCGTTGACGCTTGGCGGTGGGCGTACCTGAAGCTTGGGGATTTTTTGCGACCAACAACCAATCACATGAATCTCCCGCCCCCGACATACAAAGCAATAGCAACGTTAAAACGAAGTGAACTGGATATAAAATCCCCAAACAGGCGAAAACCTACCAGTTTCACCCCCTGTCTCTGCCTCCTCCCTCCATGCCTCGCTCCTCCGGTTTGTATCCCGGTAGATGAACAGAGACTGATCATACAGGACCGGGTGATTCACTACCGTTATAATGAGGAAATGACCTGCGTAGTCCCTCCCAGCATACACGCGGTTTGATTGGCTAGCGCTTGTACTGGCAGATTTGCATAAACGGGATTTCATTGGCTGACGCCTCCATCGAGGCGTCAAAAGTTGAACATTGCTCAACTTTTGAAGCGAGCAACGCCAGCAGCGCTCCACGTCGCTTCCCAAAATGAAGTTCGGCTAAAAGTGATGTCACCCCATTAAAATTGAATGGGCAGAAGCGTTGTAAGCTTCAACGCACACCGCTGTGTGGACGGGCTGTTGCGTCAGCGTGTTCTCCTGCATGTTGGTCATGTGTTGCACTGGAACCAGACACCGCAAAGACTTCAGCCGAGCACGTACGAACTGCGCATGCGTGAGTGGCAATAACTCTCCTTACCAGCAGGCGGCGGTAGTGTGTATGCGTCATTCAAAACAGGCAACAACCGGAAAACAGAGAAGAAGAACAGACTACGTGTGTGATATAAATAAACAACAGCTATGTGCGTTAGCTTCACCTTAGCATGTGTTCTTTGCAGGTGTTTGTTGAGGTTTGATTATGACTGATTTTAGAAAGTAACGAAGTAACGCGTGTCGGGGCAATGTTAGTAACTGTAGTGTGATTACTGAATTATAAAAGTAGCGCGTTACACTACTCCGTTACCGACAAAGTAATATTATTACCAACTCTGCTCATAGGATACAATGTTGAACCACGTAATGACAGCTGTGTATGTCACATATTGCGTATATATCTAACTACTATGAAACTAAACCAAGCATCAAGAGCAAGTCATCTTTTGTATTATATTATTATGTGTATCTATTAATCATTACCATCTTACAGTAATGACTGTAAATGTCTTTCATTTTTGTAAAGCACTTTGAATTGCCTTGCGTTGAAAGGTGCTATAAAATATAAATAGCCTTGCCTACGGTACATCAGAGCGGTTTAGGCTCTGAGCCCCGTCACAAACCAAAATGCTGTCAACACATTTGGAATAAGGTAAAAATTAATTTAAATTTAAACTGGATTTTTGTCCTGTAATGGTATCTGTAGCTAACCCCCCCCCCCCCCCCCCCCCCCCACCTCTCTTTCTGCACATTTGTTCCACTCAGCAGGTTAACATGGACGCCGTCCAACTTCCCCGCCGTCTGCAGGGGAACAGAAGGTCTCTGCAGTAATCTGTTTCCATTTCCTTTACAACACGCCAATTAACTTCGCCCGGTGACTGAACAAAGATTTTTCTCAATGTAATATAATTAGGAAGCGATTTTCGTTTGTTTATAAAAACAACCAAAACAAACTCCCACACTGGCTCCCATGGGGATCCAAATGATACGTAATCGAGGTTTAATGAGGCTCCGTGACAATAACAAGCAACGATGAATATGAATATTTACAAAAGACAGAAGCAGCCTGTATGGGTTTTCAAATACTAGCTGGGGAAAAGGACGCTGTGTGTCCTGCTGAGTGCGAACAGAAGCTTATTCAGACTCAGAAACGGACGGTGCACTTAGGAGTACAGGCGACACGGAGAGACACTGATAAGCTTCTGCAGCCGCCTCCTGCTCTCGAGCGGACTGTGAGTATTCGGGGACAGTCGGCCGAGCTCCATGCTGTGTGTCAGCTTCACACCGCACGCTTCCACACTTTCATGCTGGTTCAAGCCCGGTCCAACCCTGGGCTGCCAGTGTCAGCCACAGAGCGAACATGGACACAGGCGGCCATGTTCACTGCTAGTGTTTACTTCCAAAGCTTCTCCAAACTATCTAGGATCCGCACCGACATGTCCTTCTCTTACCTCTAGATTAGAGATTCGCTAACAGGTAAGCCGTTGCCACAAAGGACTCGAGACTGGAGGTCGCTCAACTTAATTACTATTTGATGTTAAAGGGGCCGTATTATTCTTAATTGCAGGTTCATGCTAGTATGTAGCCGTGGTGGACCATCAGGGCCTTCGGGGTAATATTAATTAATTATATCATGTTTTTTATATAAAATGAATAAATGAGAATCGTATCTGTGTTGTTGATCTGTAATATTACAGTGTTACGGTGTGTGTGTGTGTGTGTGTGTGTGTGTGTGTGTGTGTGTGTGTGTGTGTGTGTGTGTGTGTGTTGTGTGTGTGTGTGTGTGTGTGTGTGTGTGTGTGTGTGTGTGTGGCGAGAAGGTCCAGTTGTGATAGACACGGTTCGTCACTGGTATGTAGTGCCTCTACTGGGAGGAGCACCTCTTTTCACCCTCTGTCTGAAACCAGAGCCCAGTCTGCTCTGATGGTTCATGCAATCATGCATAATGAATTAAATATTCAAATCAGTTCAATTCCACAATACCGGGGAGTGTCAATAAGCTGGACTTAAGGTGTCCTCACAGAAAAGATTGGAAACCGCAGCTACTTTATTCTGTACTGTATTTAAACTGTAGACGAGAATCACCAGAACAGTTAAACTAGCTGACAGGATGACAAAGCACATTTTAAAATATATATATTTTATTCAATATCCTCCCCACCTCCTCCAGGCAACAGCAGCACCTTCCCTGGACTGAACTCAATTAAATTCTGCTTCTGACCCATTTCCCTTGCCATGAGCTCGGGGAAGTTTCTGAAGAAGGCATGTCTGCTTTTGCCCAGAGGGCGGTGGCTTCAAGGAACAAGATCACCACTCCGAGGTAAACACAATCAAGATCACCGAAGAAGAAGAAGAAGAAGAAGAAGAAGAAGAAGAAGAAGAAGAAGAAGAAGAAGAAGAAGAAGAAGAAGAAGAAGAAGAAGAAGAAGAAGGACAAGGACTCCTGCTAGCATCCTTTTGGTTTTCTGTCATGTACTACGCAGACTGCAGCCAACACCACAGGCTAATCACTACTTAAATCCGTTGGGTAAATCAAGCAGTGTGTTTGCATACTGATGACAAACACGATAGCGTGCACCAATGGAAAGCCTCCGTGTGGAGCCGCATTCAAAGGGAATCTATTAGCAGATGAAGTGGTAACGATTTTAAGACACAAGCCCATTAAAAACCATTTTCTTTAATGAGCCGAAGAGAAAGCTCGGGGTCTGCGGAGTCCAGTTGAGCTCCTCTCCGCTCCAGTGTGGAGAAACAAGCGCACTGGGAGACTCCTGCGCACGCTAATCAAGTGCTGCGCCGGCCTGATCCCAGCGGACCTCGTTAGCTCCATTCAATGGCAAAACGAGCCGACTTTGAAGTCCCGCTCTGAGCTGCATGCCGGCTGCATTGTTGCATTAGACGGTGAATGTAAAAAGATATCACACTAATTACTGAAGGGACACAGGTTTGGGGAGGCTGAACATTTGTTAGCGCGTGGAGCCATTTTGTCTTTGGCCCTCGTAAAAAGACATTTCCACAATGAAGCTGCGGCGGAGGAAACATATGGCATCATTTGGGCCTTACCCGGGATGATTTCTAATCATCAGCTCGTATAGTTAGTGGGGAAGTAATTAAAGCAAATGTCTTGTATACGACTAGTTTGAGTCTTTGTTGCATTTTTCTTTATTATGATGCTTTAATCCCAAACAATAAGAAAGTCACAAATATAATCTTGCAATTGTCGGAGAGAAACTCCCTCGAGGTACCGCCGGGTCAGACTGAGTACTTATAAACTCAACTGTTCACATATAACAATCAACAGAGATGTATTACATCTTACGAGTGACAAAGTCTGGCTTGATAACATATAAATACAGTCTTAGATTGGGATACTTCAGCACACATATGCTGCTTTAGGTCGACTTAAAGGCGGGGTAGAACATTTTGGAGAAAGCAGCTCGAGTGCGCTGGAATTTGAAAATACACAACCGGAGAAAATCTGCCACTTCCTCACAGAGCCCCTCCCCCAACACACACGAACGCGCACATGACCAGTGAGGGCACGAGATAAGTGTGTGCCCCGATGGAAGGCTGACAGGCAGGTAGGCCATCCAGTTACTTTAGCCGGCTCAGATGATTGGTCGTGCTTTCTACAGCGCCACGGCTTCTACAGATGATATTTATTTATGTATTTATTGTCAAAGCATTTAATGTATTCATTGCTATCAGGACGTTAAGAGCGTTCCATGGAATATAACTGCACCTATAGGCAAAACACGTAAATAACAAACTGTAACAATGATAAGCAACGAGCTGTGGGCCAAAAAGACATATCTTCACTTAAATGCGTTTCTTAAAGGTGGGGTAGGTAAGTTTCAGAAACCGGCTCGAGATACACTTTTTTTTATATTCCATGGAATGCTCTTAACATCCCGATAGCAATGAATATCTGAAGTGCTTTGACAAAAAATCCATTAAAAAATGTCATCTGTAGAAGCCGTAATACTGTAAAAAGTACAACCAATCGGATTGGATGGCCTCCCTGCCTGTCAGCCTTCCATCTGGGCACAAACTTATCTCGTGCCCTCAGTTGGTCATGTGTGCGTCCGTGTGTGTTGGGGGAGGGGCTCTGTGAGGAAGTGGCAGATTTTCTCCGGTTGTGTATTTTCAAATTCGAGCCGTTTTCTCAAACGTACCTACCCCACCGTTAAGGAAAGCCAAGAGAACATGGGTTACCTACACACTATGAACGCGTAACAGATGCAGAGTCCCAAAGGACAGCAATGCTTTAATATGACAGTCAAAGGTCAAATGTCCATAGCTCTGTTTCACAATAGTTTTGAAGACTCTTATTGCTCCTTTGAGGAAGACGAAGCAAGCGAGGGTTGGGGATATAATGAAGATATAAAGGTGAAAGTGAACTCATCGCTGCCCTTTGAGAGGCCGGCTGACATTTCCTGCATCGTGCCAATGGGATCAGAACAAATGTCCCGAGGGGGGGGGGAGCTTCTGCACTTTTGAAGGATGCAACCCCCGACCACATGCCCAAGTGTGTGTGTGTGTGTGTGTGTGTGTGTGTGAGCGTTTATATGTATCGTTACGCTCTAATATAGACTTCATTTATCTCTCTCCTCTCTTTGCAACCTTTCCGTTTCCTTGAGGAGACATGGCCCCACTGGTGGTTTCGCTGTGCTTTCATAACACTGATTGCACTGTAGTGGACAGCTCCTATTTACTGGCCAACTGGAACATAAGGCACGTCGAAGGAGTATGGAAGCAATACAGGCCAGTTAAGACTTGAATCATAAAGCCACTTGAAGACTCAAAGGCGTTGCTCTGATGTTTCAAAGCGGGGGTACATGAGGTACTTATACATTGAGGAGATGGCAGTTTGCAGGAACAGGACGGAGTACCTGGAAAAAGCGAAGTAATGGACAGGGGCGGCTGCAAAACAGTATCGGACAATTGGTTTGATTGTACCCTAAATTAAGAATATTTTCACCGCTTAACCTGACAGTCGGATCGCCGTTAATGACCGGGAAATTAAAAACTGATATCAATGTACGTTAATAATAAGGTTAGCTTGAAGCATTCCTTTGTGCAACATGGTAACGTGTGTTAAAGGGTCTTGATCAAGTTGATTTGAATGTTGTGTTAAATGTCTGTTTCCTTGTACCTAGTCTTGATATGTGTCCTTGTTCATGTTGCAAGTGGAGCTACTGTAATGCAATACACATTTCTGTCAAGTTCTGACAATGAAATGTTATCCTATCGTATCGCACGTTCTCTTCAAGCCACTATACACTGTTGGAAACATCGGTAATAGTTTCCACACATAGCACACAAGTTGCTGATCTACTGCTGCCTCTCAAAACGTTAGTTGAAAACCATGTCAGTAGACTATAGTGTGTACTACGAGTGTAAGTTAAGGTATTGTGAAATGGTTGCTTAGACCAGTGGTTCCCAACCTGGGGGGCGCCAAAGATCGCAGGGGGGGTGCCAGGCCTCAGATGATTTGAGGCCAAATATCATATTTAGACTTTTTTTTTTTACTTATAATTGTAACGCAATACATGATTGTCACTAAAAGCCTTGTCTCTACATTACAATAAAATATAAAACACAATTGATCTATTAATTTGAATAAAAATTCAAGTTAGTATTAAAGCATAAAAAGACAGATGTATAATTCTTTCTATAGAAATGTTTCTTCTGCCCGTAAAGTGTCCAAACCGGGCTTGTCTGGATAAGCGCATTTTTAAAACATAGTCATTGTCCATGCCGGTTTAATTTGGATTATTTGTCAGTTGCTCCGATCAGATCAGCCATTTTGTAGATTATTTACGACTTTTGAATCCACATAAACACATCGGCAAAATCCGGCTTACTTTGAGCGTGTGTTTTAAACAGTTTGATCCCATTGTTTCCACTTGCGCCGTCCTTTCATTTCTTCACACAGCGGGAATCCAAATTAATTATCCCGAGTCCAACAACCATCAAAGTCGCTCCAACAGTGCTCCTTAATTACGCTTTCATCCTCCTTTAACAAAATACTTCACATTCATCCAGTTTGTGACAGGAGTTGTAGCATTTTGAGACTTTGAAACTGTAATTACCGCTGTTGCCCCCCCCCCCCCTTGTGTGTGTGTGTGGGGGGGGGGGCGCAACTTCCGACAGGAGTCATTTGGGGGGGCTCTTGGGAAAAAAGGTTGGGAACCCCTGGCTTAGACCATAACGGCTTCAGTTCCAACACCACAAACGGCCGTATAGCTGCAAGAAAAAGTGGTGAAAATGTTCTAAATATGGCGTACATGCAACCATGGACCATCATCTACTGGTAATACACTGACTATGGTTCTGCACCTCATTCAGGCCTGTTCAAGTGCCTTTTATGGTTCAAATCTTTATGACCATTAATGCTCAAATATACCTCCACCATATTATGCTCTCTTACGAGTAAAATTAAGAGCTGTCCAGTGCAATCAGTACTCCCCGACGGCAAGTTAAAACATTTTCTAAATATAGCAAACACTTAAACTGATGCCACCGCCCAGAGCAGTACATCACTCCTGTCTGTTTCTCCTCACTGCGTCTACTGTAGGTTATATACAGAGGGGGGGGGAGAGAACTCACTTACAAAGAAAATATTCTTTCCAGGTTCATATCAGTATGTAGTGTCTCTACTTTAAAGAGTCCTCTCCTGCTGATGTTCAGGTGTACATCAGTGTACGGTGTCTCTACTTTAAAGAGTCCTCTCCTGCTGATGTTCAGGTGTATATCAGTATGTAGTGTCTCTACTTTAAAGAGTCCTCTCCTGCTGATGTTCAAGTGTACATCAGTGTATGGTGTCTCTACTTTAAAGAGTCCTCTCCTGCTGATGTTCAGGTGTATATCAGTATGTAGTGTCTCTACTTTAAAGAGTCCTCTCTTTCTGATGTTCAGGTGTATATCAGTATGTAATGTCTCTACTTTAAAGAGTCCTCTCCTGCTGATGTTCAGGTGTACATCAGTGTATGGTGTCTCTACTTTAAAGAGTCCTCTCCTGCTGATGTTCAGGTGTATATCAGTATGTAGTGTCTCTACTTTAAAGAGTCCTCTCTTTCTGATGTTCAGGTGTATATCAGTATGTAATGTCTCTACTTTAAAGAGTCCTCTCCTGCTGATGTTCAGGTGTATATCAGTATGTAGTGTCTCTACTTTAAAGAGTCCTCTCCTGCTGATGTTCAGGTGTATATCAGTATGTAGTGTCTCTACTTTAAAGAGTCCTCTCCTGCTGATGTTCAGGTGTATATCAGTATGTAGTGTCTCTACTTTAAAGAGTCTTCTCCTGCTGATGTTCAGGTGTATATCAGTATGTAGTGTCTCTACTTTAAAGAGTCCTCTCCTGCTGATGTTCAGGTGTACATCAGTGTGTGGTGTCTCTACTTTAAAGAGTCCTCTCCTGCTGATGTTCAGGTGTATATCAGTATGTAGTGTCTCTACTTTAAAGAGTCCTCTCCTGCTGATGTTCAGGTGTATATCAGGATGTAGTGTCTCCACTTTAAAGAGTCCTCTCCTGCTGATGTTCAAGTGTATATCAGTATGTAGTGTCTCTACTTTAAAGAGTCCTCTCCTGCTGATGTTCAGGTGTATATCAGTATGTAGTGTCTCTACTTTAAAGAGTCCTCTCCTGCTGATGTCCAGGTGTATATCAGTATGTAGTGTCTCTACTTTAAAGAGTCCTCTCCTGCTGATGTTCAGGTGTATATCAGTATGTAGTGTCTCTACTTTAAAGAGTCCTCTCCTGCTGATGTTCAGGTGTATATCAGTATGTAGTGTCTCTACTTTAAAGAGTCCTCTACTGCTGATGTTCAAGTGTATATCAGTATGTAGTGTCTCTACTTTAAAGAGTCCTCTCCTGCTGATGTTCAGGTGTATATCAGTATGTAGTGTCTCTACTTTAAAGAGTCCTCTCCTGCTGATGTTCAGGTGTATATCAGTATGTAGTGTCTCTACTTTAAAGAGTCCTCTCCTGCTGTTGTTCAGGTGTATATCAGTATGTAGTGTCTCTACTTTAAAGAGTCCTCTCCTGCTGATGTTCAGGTGTATAATATCAGTATGTAGTGTCTCTACTTTAAAGAGTCCTCTCCTGCTGATGTTCAGGTGTATATCAGTATGTAGTGTCTCTACTTTAAAGAGTCCTCTCCTGCTGTTGTTCAGGTGTATATCAGTATGTAGTGTCTCTACTTTAAAGAGTCCTCTCCTGCTGATGTTCAGGTGTATAATATCAGTATGTAGTGTCTCTACTTTAAAGAGTCCTCTCCTGCTGATGTTCAGGTGTATATCAGTATGTAGTGTCTCTACTTTAAAGAGTCCTCTCCTGCTGTTGTTCAGGTGTATATCAGTATGTAGTGTCTCTACTTTAAAGAGTCCTCTCCTGCTGATGTTCAGGTGTATAATATCAGTATGTAGTGTCTCTACTTTAAAGAGTCCTCTCCTGCTGATGTTCAGGTGTATATCAGTATGTAGTGTCTCTACTTTAAAGAGTCCTCTCCTGCTGATGTTCAGGTGTATAATATCAGTATGTAGTGTCTCTACTTTAAAGAGTCCTCTCCTGCTGATGTTCAGGTGTATATCAGTATGTAGTGCCTCTCCTGGAACATGTCTTCATGCTTTAATGTTCAAATAACTCTTTATTGTTCTCATACTGCCTGTGCTGCAGCACCTCTTTTCACCCTCTGTCTGAAACCAGAGCCCAGTCTGCTCTGATTGGTTAGCTGGCCGGCTCTGTTGTGATTGTTCAACCACTTAGACTTTTCCCGCCCCCTTATCACGTGCTATGTGACGGAGCGCTAGCCAATAGGAGCGTGAGGGTTACAAAGTGATGTCACTATGTTCAGGAAGTAACCAAATGAGTCCAATGGAGGCGTTTCCATGGATGTATTAAGAGAACTGGATGTAACGTTGGAGGCGGGACCCCGTTCAATCCTATGATAGTTTCTCAGTGGCGCATGAAGCAGGAGCAAAAGTACCCGAATCTGCTCAGTCAAATTAATGGAGAAGGAAAATACCTCTGAATTCGGCTTTTAGAGCATTTTACAACTCTCTGACCCTAATGATTAAGCTAAGGGCTATATGTGATTGTACTTGGTAGTTTATGTACACTGTAAAATATTACCATGATTTCACAATATTTAGCTGTAATATTTTACAATAAATTACTGTTTTACCACTTTACAGTCTTTACCTGTAATGTTCACAATATAACACTGTAATTTAGAATGTCACAGTGACATATATACAGGCACAGTTAATGACTGTGAATGTACAGGATACATGATTACCAGGATTTCACAACATGTTACTGTATTATTTCACAGTAAAATACTGTATTCAGACCATCCTCTGTGACAACACAACAAATTAAGTGATTTTCTTGCTTTTATCGCTCTTGCTTGGCTTTAAATACTAATTTCTTTCTTTGGTGCAGGTTTTACTTAAATTGAAAGGGGCACCGCTGCATCTGCCTTCAAATAAACGATGCAACTATGTAACATTTAAATTGTTGTCTTGGCTTAGTGTTTTCAGGTGCATCCTGGGCATTAATCCTGAGACGGACTCGAACGCCAAAAAGAGGCATGGCAATTTAAACCCCCATCAGCACATTCTTCAGAAAACGTGTTGACTTTGAGTGGATGTCTGTGTAGACATGTGTTAAGTGCTCCCCTCCTTGTTTTCTGTCTTCCTGGCTCCGCCTCTGCCCAGGTGCACCTGGTCTGCCCCTGGCTCCGCCTCTGCCCAGGTGCACCTGGTCTGCCCCTGGCTCCGCCTCTGCCCAGGTGTTCCAAATTCCACTCAGCCGTGTATATATAAAGAGAAGCTGGAGGAGAAGGATGTCTCGCCTGTCCTAACGCCGGAGACACTGTCCTTAGAATACCTTCATTTTGAGATGTAGGCCATATTTTCGCAGATGTGTTTATGTTTAGCCTGGAGGACCTGGTAGTCCAGTTTTCGTGGCTTTATTTTGTTTCCCATAGGGTTTATATTTGATTTTTGGTTAGGCGGGGGAGTTCTGGGTCCTACGGCCCGTGGTGTGGCTGGCTCGGGTTCCCTCCTTCTGTTTGTTCCTTTTGGCCAGTCCTCCAGACCTCTTTTTGTTTCGCTTGTGTGAGCAAACGGCTGATTATCAATAAATGCTCGTTACCAAGTACCGGTTATTGCGTGTATTCTTTCATGTTGCGGGTCTCAGCACAAGCCACTACTGCGGAGTAGAGGTTGGGGCCGTAACAACATGTCCAAGACACTGTGCAATGTACTTTGCACTTCAATGGAGTAATAAAAAGTTAAAATGGGCATTTTCTTTGTTTTTCTTTGTTGATTGAGCTGATTGAATTGTGTAATTATGGTACAATCCCAGTCAAATTTACAATATATTATCGTATTATTTAGATTTGTATATTTACAGTAAATTACTGGCTACTGTGTTGCATTACTTCTACAGTAATAGTGTGAACATACAGGTAATTACTGTAATTTATATACAGCAAGGTAACATAAAACCACAGCTCTCTACTGCTATATCACAGTAATTCCATGGGCATGGCAACTGTAAAGTCACAGTATTTAGTTGTACTTTTATTCTAATTAACTGTAAAATATATACAGTAAATTACTGTGAAATATTTACAGTTAATTACTGTGAAATATTTACAGTCAATTACTGTAATGCAATTAATGCAATTAGTAGCCAGTAATTTACTGTAATGTTACAGCCAAATATTTTACAGTGTAGCCAAAGAAAAATAAAACGCTGATTTACAGACGTCTTTTCCCAATGTAAGTCAATGGGAAAAGTATTTTTGGGCCCGATGACGTTGTATTACCACTGTTTGGCCACTATGAAAATGTGCTTCATTGAACGTCCGAAGCACTTGTGAGGGCACACAGGGATTTTAGCCTTTACAGACCATTTACATGCACGCAAACCTATACACAGCAAAAGGAAAGGGAAAACCCCCAAAAGCATAATTTAAAATACACTGGTGTCTGTTTCTTGGTAAACATTAATTGTAAAACAAATCTAGGTTTTATTTTCCCCGCCTCCAGCCCCTACAGGGAGCGGAGGTGTCACAGGAAACATGTTGATCGCAGCTCAATAGGAAGCACGCAGGTCATCTAATAATAATAATAATAATAATAATGGGTTCCATTTATAAAGCACTTCATATTTGAATTCAAACCCCGAAGTGCTACAAGTAGTGAGCATGAACAGTATAAATAAACATTACACAACACGGTAGAATTAATAAAAAAGCAATATAAAAAATAAATAAAAGGGTGATAAAAAGGTCGAGGCAAAGGCTCTTTTGAAGAGATGGGTTTTGAGGCCTTTTTAAAAGCCTCCACGGTCTGTGGTGCTCTCATTTGGTCGGGGAGAGCGTTCCACAGGCTGGGAGAAGCCGAGCAGAAGGCCCGGTCTCCCATAGCACGGAGCTTAGTCCTTGGGGGTTTGAGGAAATTGGAGTTGCTGGAACGGGTGGTCCGCAAGGAGGTATGGGGGGTGAGGAGTTCCTTGAGGTAGGGAGGGGCAGTTCCATGGACACACTGGTGGGTGAGGACGGAGACCTTGAATTCAATCCTCAGTTCCGCGGGGAGCCAGTGTAGTGCTTTAAGGATGGGGGTGATGTGTTCGTATTTGCGCACCCTCATCAGGATCCTAGCAGCGCTGGTCTGAATGTACTGGAGCTTTTGGATGCTTCTGTTAGGGATCCCGATGAGGATGCATTGCAGTAGTCCAGCCTGGAGGAGACGAAGGCATGGACCAGCTTTTCGGCATCAGACAGAGTGAGTGTGGGGCGGAGTTTGGCGATGTTCCTGAGGTGATAAAAGGAGTTCTTGCACAGCTGTTTAATGTGGGCCTCAAAGGTCAGATGGGCGTCTATTTTAACACCCAGGTTGGTGACTATTGAGGAGAGGGTAATGTCCTGGCCGGAGAAGGTGATGGTGGTGATGATGGATGACCGAACCTGGTGTGGGGTGCCAACTATAATGGCTTCGGTCTTGGAGCTGTTGAGTTTCAGGAAGTTTTGCTTCATCCACGCCTGTATCTCCTCCAGGCAGGCAGTGAGTGTGGGTGTAGGCAGGGCTGCAGAGGAGGTAGGGTTGATCCTGAGGTACAGTTGGGTGTCATCAGCGTAGCAATGGAATGATACTCCATGTCGGCTGATGATAGAGCCAAGGGGGAGCATGTAGAGTGTGAAGAGGGTGGGGCCGAGAACTGATCCTTGAGGGACACCACAGGTGATGTTGTGGGTACCCGACTCTGCCTCGCCCAAGGAGACGTACTCTGTTCTCCCGGTGAGGTATGATCTGAACCAGTCAAGGGGAGAGTCAGAGAGTCCGATGGTGGAGTGCAGACGATGGAGGAGGATGCCGTGATCGACGGTGTCGAAAGCTGCAGTGAGATCGAGGAGGATGAGGAGAGAGGGAGAGCCAGCATCAGCCGTTTTCAGCAGGTCGTTGGTGACCCTGACCAGGGCAGTTTCTGTGCTGTGGCCTGAGCGGAAATCAGACTGGAATTTCTCAAATAAGTTGTTGGAGTTTAGGTGATCCTGGAGCTGAGCAGCAACTAGTTTTTCCAGCACTTTTGATAGAAAAGGAAGGTTGGAAATGGGTCTGTAAGGCAAGGCAAGGCAAGGCAAGTTTATTTATAGAGCACTTTTCAACGCAAGGCAATTCAAAGTGCTTTACACAAAAAAATAAATAAAAATGAAAGACATTAAGCATTAAAAAAGAAAAGCTAATCAAATAAACATTAAGAAAAAAATACATGGATAAAAGTTACAGTGCAGTCTAAAATATAAATAGTTCAATTAAACATTACAAGAAAAAGTACATGGATAAAAGTTACAGTGCAGTTTAAGATATGAATAGTTCAAATAAAAGCAGCGACAAAAAGAAAAGTCTTCAGCCTGGATTTAAAAGTAGTCAGAGTTGCAGCGGACCTGCAGGTTTCTGGGAGTTTGTTCCAGATATTTGGAGCATAATAACTGAACGCTGCTTTATCCATGTTTAGTTCTGACTCTGGGGACAGAAAGCTGACCAGTCCCTGAAGACCTGAGAGATCTGATGCTTCATCAGTTTAGCAGGAGGTCAGAAATGTATTTTGGGCCTAAACCATTCAGTGCTTTATAAACCAGCAGCAGTATTTTGAAATCTATTCTTTGACACACAGGAAGCCAGTGTAAAGACTTCAGAACAGGAGTGATGTGATCCACTTTCTTAGTGTCAGTGAGGACTCGAGCAACGGCGTTCTGAATCAGCTGCAGCTTTCTAATAGATTTTTTTAGTGAGACCTGTGAAGACACCATTGCAGTAGTCGAGTCTACTGAAGATAAAGGCATGGACAAGTTTTTCCAAATCCTGCTGTGACATTAGTCTTTTAATCCTAGATATGTTCTTTAGGTGATAGTAGGCTGATTTAGTAACTGTTTTAATGTGACTGTTGAAACTCAGGTCAGAGTCCATGACTACACCTAGATTTCTGGCTTTATCTGTTGGTTTGAACATTGCACACTGAAGCTCAGCGCTAACTTTTAAACGTTCTGCCTTGGCTCCAAAAACCATTACCTCAGTTTTATCTTTGTTTAATTGGAGAAAGTTCTGACACATCCAGTCATTGATTTGTTCAATGCACTTACTCAGTGTTTGAATTGGAGAATAGTCTCCTGGTGAAATTGTTACGTAAATTTGTGTGTCATCTGCATAGCTATGGTAACTTATTTTGTTGTTCTTCATTATCTGAGCCAGTGGTAGCATGTAGATGTTAAAGAGAAGAGGCCCCAAGATGGAGCCTTGAGGAACCCCACATGTCATATTTGTCAACTCAGATGTGTATTTACCTATAGAAACAACGTTGTTTCTGTCCTTTTAAGTAGGATTTAAACCAATTTAGAACTGTTTCCGAAAGTCCCACCCAGTTTTCCAGTCGGTCCAGTAATATGCTGTGGTCAACAGTGTCAAACGCAGCACTGAGATCTAATAATACTAACACTGAAGTTCTGCCACTGTCTGTGTTTAAGTGGATGTCGTTAAAGACCTTTACAAGAGCAGTCTCAGTGCTGTGGTTTGGACGAAAGCCTGACTGGAACACATCAAAACAGTTATTTAAATGCAAGAAATTACTCAACTGTTGAAAAACAACTTTTTCAATGATCTTACCTAGAAATGGCAGGTTTGATATGGGTAGTAGTTAGCTAGCACTCCCGGGTCAAGGGAGGGTTTTTTGAGATGAGGTTTGATGACAGCGGTTTTTTAGGGCAGAGGGGACATGGCCAGCCTGAAGTGAGAGGTTTACTATCTTAGTGATCATGGGGCTCATGGTACAGATGTACGATTTTACAAGAGCTGACGGAAGGGGGTCCAGGACACAGGTGGAGGGCTTCATCCTCCTAACGATGCCCTCAACCTCTCGCTGAGAGATGTCCGTGAAACAGCGAAGAGGCTGGGTTGTCCCAGGCTGTGGGTCAGCAGTTGTAACTGGAGGTGCAGAGGGGCTAGAGAGGAGGGAGCGGATAGTATCAACTTTGTTAATGAAGAAGGCGGCAAAGTTGCCACACTGCTTCTCAGTGGAGTCAGAGTGTAGAGGACTTTGAGGTTTGAGGAGGTGGTTTATGGTGGAGAAGAGTTGCTTGGAGTTTCCAGTACTGTTGTTGATGAGGGAGGAGTAGTACTGGGACCGTGCATCTCTGAGGGACTGTGCATAGGCCTTCTGGTGTTCATGATAGGCTAACCGGTGAACAGTGAGTCCTGAGGCCTTGAGCCGCCGCTCGGTTTTGAGGGGGGCGTGCAGATCAAGGAGACTCTTAAGGGACTGGTTGTAATATGCAACTGACTCACTTACTGATGAGAAGTTGGCGGAAGAAAGATGCTGGAGGTCCAGGGTCATGGTGTCTGGGTTGATGTTCCTCAGATTCCTGAAGCGGATTTGGCGTTTGGGCTCGCTGAGTGGGGATTGGAAAGAGAGCTCCATAGAGATGGTCTTGTGGTCAGACACCCCCAAGTCATACACTAGCAGATTGCTGATGGGGGCGGAGTTTGTGATGACCAGGTGGAGCGTGTGGCCCTTGACGTGTGGGGACATTAACATGCTGTGTCAGATTGAGGCAGTCCAGAAGTAGCAGAAACTCCATCTCCAGACCGTTACCGTCGACAGGGAATCCCCCAGACAATGTGAGCGTGTGCATCTGCGTGTTCAGACGTGTGTTGACATCTTAGTCTAGCAAGCTTTATGTAAGTGTCTGGCAAATGTGTGGGGGTGGCTGCGGTCCCCATGAGGCTGTAACTGTGCTCTAGTTTAGTAGTTTAGCATTTTAGACATAACACTACTGCATTATGGGAAGAAAGTGACAGCAGATATGGTCTCTAAAGAAGGAAATTAACTTGATATAAACAGCTAGATGTAATCCACATTAAACTACCTGCATGCCAGTTGAAAAGGCTCATGGGTCTGTTTTAAACTGCGTATTATCCTAAGATAAGCAACCCACTATTACTGATAATGCAACTCTTTCACTTAAGGTGCATTTACAGGAGCTGTGGAAGAGACACTGAAGTCCTATTTGCACACGGATAATATACTTTGACACATAAAGTGGTTTATAATTATGTGGTTCTAAATCGTTTCTGCTTTGTCTGTAATGCGAGAAGTAGAAACAAAAGCAGGCATCACACTGTCCTTTGTAGACGAGCCTTATTTCCACTTTCTTTGTCTTTTTTTCGAGTAGGTAGCATTTTATTTCTCTCCTCAAAAGCAAATACTACCTAGATAAGGCTCTGTTACAAGTGTTTAGTGTCCTGTCTGTCTGTAACTTTGTTACCACTGAACAGGCCTCTCTTGAAAATGAGACCTTGTGTCTTAATGAGATTTACACCTGTATAAATAAAGGCTAAATACAATTTTCAAAAAAAGAAATAAAAAAGAAATCAAGTTCATAAAGGAACATTTTTGAACAAAACTCAAGCCCTGATTTATTTGACTAGGAGTGATTTTCGTCCCTCCCCACAGAAATAATTGACATGTAAACAGACATGTAATTAAGTAGATGTAACGGAGTTAAAAATGTGTAGACATAATTATTAGTTATAAATTACGATTTATAATAGGTTGTGAATTTTATTTTTATGAGATTGTTTCCTTTTGATATTTTTGAGTTATGTTTCTGGTGGGAACACTTTCCCGTTGCACATATTTTCCCATTTCCTGTATGTCATTTCCGCTTTCCCCTCACATTGAAGTGATCACTGTTGAGGGTAACCTGTGCTAGGAATTGTGTTATAGTTCATTACAATTTTGTGTGGTAAACCGGCTATTTAAATTTATGAAAGTGACGTATGTTGTTAAGTGTCAATTTGGGTATATTATTAACCCGTTTTAGTTAAGTTTCCACCGTAAGAAATTGTATTTTTGAGTGATATCTACGGTGTGGTTTTGGCGGGAAATAGACGCGATCTGCGTCATTTTCTTTGTTTACATGTCAACACTTTCTGAGTTTTCTTTCTTTTCTTTTGTAAAGATGTGCAATGCGGATGTAAAGAGAATATTATTTTTGTTCTCAGGTATGTTTCTATTTTGCATAATTACTTATAAATAAGATTTTCTTGGTAATTTAATAAATTCTCAATGTATAAATAAATACTAAAAGACATTGAAGTGATCACTGCTGAGGATGTGCAACGCGGATGTAAAGAGAATATTATTTTTGTTCTCAGAATAAATGCCAGAAAAGACTCCCAGATGCTTCGCTGTCGTTTCCTGATCGATAAAGGTCGCTTACGGTTGTGACCCGTTACATAGACACAACAAATTAGCAAAGCATTTCTCAGACATTGAAGTATAAAGTAAAAGCTACACACTAAATGAGTACAAGTTCTTCAATCAGGCTGTTGCTGCATCTTAAAGGCCCCATCATGCTTTTAGGGGCTTTCACTTTCCTCTGGTGTTATATTGGATTTTAGTGCATGTAAACGGTTTGCAAAGACCAACACCCCTGTGTTCCCTCCAGAGGGAGTTAATCTCCAACACACTACTAACATAAACAACTTTTTAAACATTAAAGTCACAGAAGAGACACTAAATGCTGATATACACCTGAAATGAGCAGAATATGTGCAACTATTTGTGTTAACAATCCAATTGCTGAAAATACAGCTAATTGGACTAATATTTATGAACAGTGCTGTTGAATCCTAAAACCTTGACATAAGTCACTGTTTTAACAAATTGTATTTAGTTGTTTAAGTTCAAGAGGTTTTAAAGTGTTGTCTTACCTCAAAAGAATTGCATTCACGCTTCAAAACTTATAAATGAAGTTTTCACCGCTGAAAAAAAACGTTTTAGATTCAATGTTGTTTATATTTTCCACAGAGCTAATTTCCTGCAGAAATCCAAAATGTTGTCTGGCTTTTTGTTGAGGGAACCAGGGGTGATGCGAAACCCACACATGCCAACTTCATCCGGGCACAAGTGGAAAAGTCAGTAGGTTTACAGCCTGTCCGTGAGCACCACATGTCATGGCATCACTCAGTCATGCAGAGTATATCCATTCCCTTCAACATTGGTGCAATCACTCTAAGTATCTTTATTAAAATAATTATAATCCAATAACAGTATATAAATCTCTTGTAGCGGGACTTTCTGTACTCTGGTGTGTGTGAGCATCTTTTCCAGCTGGATTTGCCTACAGTGTGGTCTTAAAGTGCGGCGGTGGCTTCCTCACCACTGTGTGAGCCTCCTACGCACCCACAAAAGTGTGTAAATGTGTGTGTGTGTGTGTGTGTGGAGACAGGGTCATAGAGGAGTAATAGGATTGCTCAGCCCCGCTCCCTCTCTCGACACCCCGGCAAAAGACAGGCCTCCTAAATCACCCTCACATCTCTGAGCAAGATGGAGGACCCGGCATCGTTGAAACCGCAGCACACGGCCGGCGGCCCTGATCCCCCTCAAACCTCCTGGAATAATATCTACTCAGCATTCTGTAAATATCCACCGGGAGGAAGTAGTCCAGTTCACCGCGGCCGTGCCACAGATACGGTTACATGAGCCCTGCGTCTAATCCACAACTTCTGCGCTTTGTTCTTGAACTTTTCATCCTAAAAAAGGAAGCAGTGTGTGAGGTGAGGGAGTCAACTTTATTCATTATTCATGTCCTTTACTCTCCTATCAGAGTCACGAAGAGACTGAAGCCAACCTTGTAGTGCTTTAAACGTTGAGTAATTCAGAATGTGTATTCTAACTTTTTCAATCCGAAATATTAAAGGGGCCCTCTCCTGCTGATGTTCAGGTGTATATCAGTATGTAGTGTCTCTACTTTAAAGAGTCCTCTCCTGCTGATGTTTAGGTGTATATCAGTATGTAGTGTCTCTACTTTAAAGAGTCCTCTCCTGCTGATGTTCAGGTGTATATCAGTATGTAGTGTCTCTACTTTAAAGAGTCCTCTCCTGCTGATGTTTAGGTGTATATCAGTATGTAGTGTCTCTACTTTAAAGAGTCCTCTCCTGCTGATGTTCAGGTGTATATCAATATGTAGTGTCTCTACTTTAAAGAGTCCTCTCCTGCTGATGTTCAGGTGTATATCAGTATGTAGTGTCTCTACTTTAAAGAGTTCTCTCCTGCTGATGTTCAGGTGTATATCAGTATGTAGTGTCTCTACTTTAAAGAGTCCTCTCCTGCTGATGTTCAGGTGTATATCAGTATGTAGTGTCTCTACTTTAAAGAGTTCTCTCCTGCTGATGTTCAGGTGTATATCAGTATATAGTGTTTCTACTTTAAAGAGTCCTCTCCTGCTGATGTTTCAGGTGTATATCAGTATGTAGTGTCTCTACTTTAAAGAGTCCTCTCCTGCTGATGTTCAGGTGTATATCAGTATGTAGTGTCTCTACTTTAAAGAGTCCTCTCCTGCTGATGTTCAGGTGTATATCAGTATGTAGTGTCTCTACTTTAAAGAGTCCTCTCCTGCTGATGTTCAGGTGTATATCAGTATATAGTGTCCTCTACTTTAAAGAGTCCTCTCCTGCTGATGTTCAGGTGTATATCAGTATGTAGTGTCTCTACTTTAAAGAGTTCTCTCCTGCTGATGTTCAGGTGTATATCAGTGTATAGTGTTTCTACTTTAAAGAGTCCTCTCCTGCTGATGTTCAGGTGTATATCAGTATGTAGTCTCTCTACTTTAAAGAGTCCTCTCCTGCTGATGTTCAGGTGTATATCAGTATGTAGTGTCTCTACTTTAAAGAGTCCTCTCCTGCTGATGTTCAGGTGTATATCAGTATGTGGTGTCTCTACTTTAAAGAGTCCTCTCCTGCTGATGTTCAGGTGTATATCAGTATGTAGTGTCTCTACTTTAAAGAGTCCTCTCCTGCTGATGTTCAGGTGTATATCAGTATGTAGTGTCTCTACTTTAAAGAGTCCTCTCCTGCTGATGTTCAGGTATATATCAGTATGTAGTGTCTCTACTTTAAAGAGTTCTCTCCTGCTGATGTTCAGGTGTATATCAGTATATAGTGTTTCTACTTTAAAGAGTCCTCTCCTGCTGATGTTCAGGTGTATATCAGTATGTAGTCTCTCTACTTTAAAGAGTCCTCTCCTGCTGATGTTCAGGTGTATATCAGTATGTGGTTGTCTCTACTTTAAAGAGTCCTCTCCTGCTGATGTTCAGGTGTATATCAGTATGTAGTGTCTCTACTTTAAAGAGTCCTCTCCTGCTGATGTTCAGGTGTATATCAGTATGTAGTGTCTCTACTTTAAAGAGTCCTCTCCTGCTGATGTTCAGGTGTATATCAGTATGTAGTGTCTCTACTTTAAAGAGTCCTCTCCTGCTGATATTCAGGTGTATATCAGTATGTAGTGACTCTACTTTAAAGAGTCCTCTCCTGCTGATGTTCAGGTGTATATCAGTATGTAGTGTCTCTACTTTAAAGAGTCCTCTCCTGCTGATGTTCAGGTGTATATCAGTATGTAGTGTCTCTACTGTCACATGTCTCCATGCTTTAATGTTCAAAAAGCGCTCCAACACATTGTACGTGATAGGCTAAGAGGCGGGACATCTCTAAACAGTTGACCAATCACAACAGAGCCGGCCAGCTAACCAATCAGAGCAGACTGGCTCTGGTTTCAGACAGAGGGTGAAAAGAGGTGCTGCAGCACAGGCAGTATGAGAACAATAAAGAGCTTTTGAACATTAAAGCCATGGAGACATGTAGAGACACTACATACTTGTATATTTATACACTGACATGGCCACTGATGGGAAAATATACTTATTTATTTTACTATTTCACCACTACAAACTTTTTACTATACCAATAACGACAAGAAAGACGTTTTATTTTCTGTTTTAATTTCCTTTTTGATTTGACAACCTGCAGTGTGTTTTCTGGTTTTAATATCTGTGTTGCAGAAGCACAGTCACAGCCCAGGGCAATCTGTCCCAGACCATAGAAATAATGGTCAAGTCTTTATGTGTTTTTTGACCTCAGGTGAATAAAGAAAGGTCCGTGGACACCAAAGTTTTCCAAGAACAAGATGACAAGGAGCCTGACTGCTGTAACAAACAAAACTGCTGAGCCTTCAGTCGCGCAGTGTGAGCGAAGGACAGGAGAGGAGGGGACAAGCATTACTGACAGTGATAGGAAACGGTATTACATGGTGAATGGACCCATCAAAGTGCTTTTACAAAACACGTCAGCATTCAGCCATTCACACACATTCATACAAAGTGCCACTAGCTCGGAGAAACTAACATTCACACACACCAGGGACGCGCACAGGTACGGGCTAATGTTGCCCGGGCCAACAGCCCTTTTGCCATGTTTTGGCTGACCTGCCCCTCTGGAGAGAGTGAGAGGTTTATGTTTTTTTCTGTTGTGGCCGAATAAACATGATAAGCCCACAATTAGTATTGTCGCGTCTCGCTGCGATAAAACACAGCTTGTCAGCGCTGTCATCGGCCCCCAGTCACGTGACTTTGTTTACAATCTGACAGCTGGCTTTGGTGGCAAATCCCCGGGTCAATCTGTCCCCGGAAATGTCCCCGTTTTGAAATATGCTTAAATTGATTTTGAGTTTTCTCATGGCAGTTAGATTAGGGGACAAACCAGGGGACTTTACTTCCTCTTGACACCGTCGGTTATTTACACCAAAACAATCTAAATAGGCGATACTTGTTATTGTGCTTTCTGTCTTTCTGTGTCTTTTCATCTGCTCCGTGAACTCCCTCAACGTCCACGGGGCTGCTCGCTCTCTTCTCTTGATCGCCCTCTCACGGAGAACTCTTCACTGTCCCGCTTCATCGTAGGATTTCTGCCATGTCTCTACTTTAGTTTGACCATCGCTATTATTAAGTTATGGAATACTAAATAAATAAGTAATTAGATACCTTATCATTACTGCGCTCATAAATAATGATAACAATAAGAATAATGCGTATTGAACTGGTTTAATTAATTAGTGAGTTTATTTATTTATTCCTCTCTATCCCCAAGAAAACCAAGCTCCGAACTGGGGGGATAGAGCCTTCTCCATCGCTGCCCCCACCCTCTGGAACTCCCTCCCACAACACATCAGAGACTGCACCGACCCCCCCACTTTCAAAACACTGACCAAAGCCACCTCTTCAGACTGGCTTTTAATCTGTGAATTATGCTGTATTGCTGTTTTAATAACTTTTAAATGTTATTTTATCTTGTTCTAATAACTTTTAATTTTATTTTATCATGTTTTTATCACCACTGTAAAGCGTCTTTGAGCACCTGGAAAAGCGCTTTGAAATGCAATGTATTATTATTATTATTATTATTATTAAGAAAATTACTTAGAAGCCCTATTTATCAGTATGTCTGCACAGAAGTTAGAATGGTCAAACTAGCCTACATTAAAACAGAAAGCCCCATTTGTTCTTTAATAGTTAGTAACATTAGATATTTTAATGAGATATGGAAACGCACAACAAAAGATTCCCTGGATTTCATTTAGAAAAAAATTCAAAGGACTTGTGTTTTTTTCGGGGGGGGCGGGGCCCTTTTTCTAGTTTAGAGCAATCGCCCCTCCAAATGTCTGCGCACGTCCCTGACACACACTGTTCGCTATCGGGAAAGTGTATTCAAATGCATTCTGAGCCATTGCTATTATGTTATTTCGTGTAAAAACATCACACCACAGAGCATCTCCAGTAAACTGATTATCATTTATGAATATGCAACGCTCCAAGTGTAGCCGTGCATGAACTACATAATTTAAAGGACTACAAATCAGACAATTAAACAGTACTTGTATAAAAGTTGCTTTTAATATTTTGAAAGGTATAAGTAACCAAAAAAGTAGTACTTTGTGGTTCTCAATTAAGCATTCTATTGTTCTCTGTTAGCTTACCATAGCTAGTGGCGGACTGGCCATCGGACGAATCCGGGGACGGGGGGTAACTGAAGTGTGCCGGTTGGACGATGTGGGATGGTCGGTTAAGTCACTAGCACCGCCCCCCCTGACAATTTCCTATCGTTATTTACTTGCTGGTACACCGGCCCGAGCTAAAGTGGGCCGGTCGAGAGATCCCTGGCTGATTAGTCTCAGTCCCGGCCTGACCATAGCCATTAGCAACAGGTATGCTAGCCCGCTAGCTGCTGATCATGCTAGTGTAGCATCTCTAAACATCTTTATTTCCAACACGTAACAGCAAACCTTTTGGCCATAAACAATGCACTCCATCAACAAGCACACGCACAACTATTAACCATCATATGCAGGTGACTTTGAGGAGTAGCAAACCCACCTGTATGTAGAAAGAAGAGCAGTGCAGCTAGGCTTCCTCCACGCAGTTCGTGGGCATTTAGTGGTTTTTGGAGTGTTGCACTTACACAGTAGTTAACAGTAACATTTGGACATTATCATTACTTGTTTAAGGCACAATAAGCTGCTATAAACTATTTGGTTGTACACTTTATGTAAATAATATCCTGCTTATAATATGTTAACAGAAAATTGGCCCTTCAATACCGTTTTTTATTTGTCAGACAGTCTATAGCAGGGGTGTCAAACTCAATTCATCACGGGCCCACATTCGCATAAAGGTTGCACTCAAAGGGCCGGTGGAACGATATAAATATATAATTATATATTTATATATAAAATAATGTATTATATTACATTATTGCTCTGAATTGGATTATATCGAATAGAATAATAACTTAACGAAATTAACTACGTCTGAAAAGCAGACGTCCCAGGGCAAATAATTGCAAGTCTCTTCAGTGGCAGTCACAAAACGAGATGCATTGTGGGACATGTAGTTTAATGGCAACCTGCTTCTGTAAAGTACATCTAACCGTATAATAAATGTATTATATTCTTTGCAAGCGCTTGCGGGGCCAACATAAAATGAAGTCGCGGGCCGGATTTGGCCCCCGGGCCTTGAGTTTGACACCCCTGGTCTATAGGATTTGTTTATCTTCACGGTCATCTGTATATTTTTTCTTGCTCCTAAAGCTCTATTTTGTGATTATTATATTTTAGAACTGATATTTCTACTCTTTTAATTTGTTATGATGTAGGCAATGCCTTGTTTTGTTTTAGCTGCTTGCAACGAAAACATTTCCCAAATTGGATTAATAAGTATTTTATTTATGTATGCCTCTGTTTCTTACAGTTTGCTCACTGCAGCCATATCAACATACAAGGAGATAATTGCACTGCAGCCAAAAATCAGTCCACAGTTTGAGAAACCTTGTACATGCAGGACTTTAAATGAGTCATTGTGCTCTCCTCTTTTACTCCAGCACTGATTTTATGTTCTGGAGTGTGAGATGACTGCTGATGGTCCTTATCACAGTCGTTTCCCGCTGAACGTCCCTGACCCGCTGATGAGTTCTGCCCTGTGAGTGGATGAGCTGCAGACAGACCTCCTCTGGGAAGAAGAAATATGGCTCCAGCTATTACAAATCAGAGGAATGGAAAGTGCTGATAACGCTGACTGATTTAGGGCTGTGTCACCGACATCTCGGCTCCATTCAAAGCTGCTTTAAATCTATTAATTAGACGGATCTAGTCAATTATGATACAACAATAATTAGCTCAACAATGTCGGATGTATTTTATCTTCAGCAGATTATAAATCAGTGTGAGGATATCTTGACGTGGCGTTATTCATTCAAGCTTTACAGACTGTTTAAAGAGTCCTCTCCTGCTGATGTTCAGGTGTATATCAGTATTTAGTGTCTCTACTTTAAAGAGTCCTCTCTGCTGATGTTCAGGTGTATATCAGTATTTAGTGTCTCTACTTTAAAGAGTTCTCTCCTGCTGATGTTCAGGTGTATATCAGTATGTAGTGTCTCTACTTTAAAGAGTCCTCTCCTGCTGATGTTCAGGTGTATATCAGTATGTAGTGTCTCTACTTTAAAGAGTCCTCTCTTGCTGATGTTCAGGTGCTTATCAGTATGTGGTGTCTCTACTTTAAGAGTCCTCTCCTGCTGATGTTCAGGTGTATATCAGTATGTAGTGTCTCTACTTTAAAGAGTCCTCTCCTGCTGGTGTTCAGGTGTATATCAGTATGTAGTGTTTCTACTTTAAAGAGTCCTCTCCTGCTGATGTTCAGGTGTATATCAGTATGTAGTGTTTCTACTTTAAAGAGTCCTCTCCTGCTGATGTTCAGGTGTATATCAGTATGTAGTGTCTCTACTTTAAAGAGTCCTCTCCTGCTGATGTGCAGGTGTATATCAGTATGTAGTGTCTCTACTTTAAAGAGTCCTCTCCTGCTGATGTTCAGGTGTATATCAGTATGTAGTGTCTCTACTTTAAAGAGTCCTCTCCTGCTGATGTTCAGGTGTATATCAGTATGTAGTGTCTCTACTTTAAAGAGTCCTCTCCTGCTGATGTTCAGGTGTATATCAGTATGTAGTGTCTCTACATGTCTCCATGCTTTAATGTTCAAAAAGCTCTTTATTCTTCTCATACTGCCTGTGCTGCAGCACCTCTTTTCACCCTCTGTCTGAAACCAGAGCCCAGTCTGCTCTGATTGGTTAGCTGGCCGGCTCTGTTCCGATTGGTCAAACCGCTGAGAGATGTCCCGTCCCTTAGCCTATCACGTACAATGTGTTGGAGCGCTAGCCAATAGTAGCGCGAGTGTTACAAAGTGATGTCACCATGTTCAGGAAGTAAACAAAGGAGTCCAGTGGAGGCGTTTCAGGCAGAGCTCGGGACCTTTGAGGAATGCACAGAAACCTACATAATGCACAACATGGACGGAAAACCCCAAAAGAGCATCAAAGAGACTCTTTAATACTTTGCTTCAAACAGAATTTGAGGTACTTTATTTCCACTTTTTCTCTCAGTTGTCTTTTCTTGTTTGCAACCCTTTTCGATCTTCATCACCACGAGACTATCTCGCTCGCCGCTGCACACCTTTCAGAATAATCTGAAAAAGAGATTGGAAAACTTTGAGTGTTTTCATCTGGTGGACCTGAACGCAGCGAACACTGCCTTTCTGCTGGGCTCTTATCAGCTGCCGGTTTTGTCTCGGGGGTTTGAAGTTGAACGAGCAGAATGGAGCAACATTTAGAGAGGCTGCTGTAAAAAGGATCCTCAGGCTCGATCGATAAGGAGAGAGATGGGCTGCAGATGGAACCGTGTGTCTTATAAGATCGGATAAGAATAAAAACAGAAAGTGGAGGAACCGTCAGGGTGGAGGTTTCCAGAGGGAAGAGCCTGTGTGTGGAGAGATTACAGCCGGGCCTCTTTATGTACCGGGAGGTGGAGGTGTGCGCCTGCTGTGGACACATCCAGATCCCTGTCAGCTGATTGCTATGGCAACACAGGGTTTGATTACACAAATAAGGACCTTTTAACTTTTTCCTTTTTGTATTTTATTTCATTGGATATTTGACTTTAACTTCTTAACTATCCTTAGTTATTGTAAGGACATTTTACTTTTTAATTACTTCTGTTTTGTTACAGTGACATCACTATGTAACACTTCGCTCTATTGGCTAGCGCTCTAACACATTGTGCGTGATAAGCTAAGGGGCGGGATATCTTGAAGCGGTTGACCAATCACAAACAGAGCTGGACAGCTAACCGATCAGAGCAGACTGGGCTCTGGTTTCAGACAGAGGGGCGAAAAGAGGTATTTTTCTCAGGCAGTATGAGAAAGTAGAGACCTTTTTGAACATTAAAGCACGGAGACATGTCCCAGTAGAGACACTGGACATCAGCAGGAGAGGACTCTTTAAAGTAGAGACACTACATACTGATATTCACCTGGACATCAGCAGGAGGGGACTCTTTAAAGTAGAGACACTAATACTGATATACACCTGAACATCAGCAGGAGGGGACTCTTTAAAGTAGAGACACTACATACTGATATACACCTGAACATCAGCAGGAGAGGACTCTTTAAAGTAGAGACACTACATACTGATATACACCTGACATCAGCAGGAGAGGACTCTTTAAAGTCGAGACACTACATACTGATATACACCTGAACATCAGCAGGAGAGGACTCTTTAAAGTAGAGACACTACATACTGATATACACCTGAACATCAGCAGGAGAGGACTCTTTAAAGTAGAGACACTACATACTGATATACACCTGAACATCAGCAGGAGAGGACTCTTTAAAGTAGAGACACTACATACTGATATACGCCTGAACATCAGCAGGAGAGAACTCTTTAAAGTAGAGACACTACATACTGATATACGCCTGAACATCAGCAGGAGAGAACTCTTTAAAGTAGAGACACTACATACTGATATACACCTGAACATCAGCAGGAGAGGACTCTTTAAAGTAGAGACACTACATACTGATATACACCTGAACACCAGCAGGAGAGGAATTTTTAACAGATCAGTTTAGATCAAATATAAACAAACACTCAAAATGTCCATTATGATCTTATTTTATTCCCAGAGCAATATGACTTTCCATCACCCCACCATCAAGGGCGAGAATAAAACATAAATAAAACATTCTTACAAAATGTTGCGATAGATCACAAATGAAACCTTTTTTTTTTTTTTTTACATTTGATTTGTTTTATACATAAATCATATTTACACATTTGCCCTTCTTTTTTTTGTTGGGAATGAAACCATCGTGTACCACTTCACTTTTACAGCACGAACATTTCCTTCGTCGTCTCAAAGCGAGAGGTATAAAAGCTCTCCTCTCGCTAGTGCATTTCATTTTATCGTCAAGATTTAAGGCTACGCAGGGAGGGGGGGGGGGGCGTCTGATTGTCCCGTGGCTTTCCTTCCCCCACACTAAAGCTGCTGATGACTGGATTCACTGAATAACCAATTACAACTTATCTGTTCGGCCAGTCGGAAAGCCACCGTCTCATTCTCTCCGCGTGTCGATGACCTGCTGAGAAACATGTTCTCACAGCAGGGGGGAAATGTCAAAACAAAATAGTTTCCTGCTTTCTAGTTGTTTTGATTTAGTCATAGGTGCAGCGCTTCCTAGTGGTCAAAACTACGGTGGCCCGAAAGGTGCAAACATTTCCAATGAGGAGAAACGCGCTGCCGCTTCGGAAACGATGCAGATTTAAAAACACAAATGTTCCGAAACACATAAACAAACATCTCCAGCAACTCGACGACACATTCAGAAAACATTCAGCGACTTGAGGAAACACGCAGCGTTTACTAAAAGCTGCAGAAACCAAACTGAAGTTGCCGAAGATGTTTCTTCAAACATTTATCCATTTGTATTCTTATCGTTTCTGAAAATGTAAAATGTTTCTTTCGTAGCGACGCACTTCTCGGCCACCGTACGAAGCACACCAACACAAGGAGCCCACTCCTCTGTTTCTTGGACAGGGTTACACCGAAGCCATCGACAAAAGCCACGAAGCGGCTGATTGGCCGGCCCTTGGAGCCTCTTAAGAAGACACACACCGTAATAAACCAGCGCGGACATGAAGTCGAATCCTCAACAAAGACGGCGAGTTAACGAACAAGCAGTTAAAACGCGAGACAACGCGGCGCTGCTTTGTGAAGGACCTTAGTTTAGCTTCCTACCTGTCCAGCAGGCAGTGCCCACATCTGGGCTTGGATCAAGCTTAAGAATTAAGACATGTCTATCGGAAGCTTTGCCTCAAACTTGCTACTGGTCTTTACTTTCATTTCAACGTCAACACAAATTTGAAATGTTTTGACCACGTAGCATCATTTGGTGTTTTTAGCTTCTCGTTCTCTCGGCTTTGTCGGTAGCCTTTTCAAACGTGTCCACATTCAGTCTGTTCTGAGAAGCGAGCAGACGGGAGCAGACGGGAGCGATCGGCGCGCTACCTGCACAGATACATGCAATTAACATGAAGGGAAGCCCCGCTCGTCATCCACATAAAAGCCCATTGGAGGAAGATCAGGCTCGTATCCTCTGAAGCACGCTGAAGGATATGAATTGAGCCATTAGATGCTGGGAGAGACGTCTCAATCCTCTCATTACTGGACGTCTGCAGAAAGAGACACGTCTGGAGAAATCCATTATTCAAAGCAATAGAAGGATCGATGCTATGAAATCTTAACAGAGGACGACGGGAGGTATTTAAACTGCATGTGTCTCTAACTGGAGGCAGCATTAGTCAAGTCCGCTTTAAGTAGACATGTTGCCATGCCGACCTTCTTCTGTGGTTTCTTCTACTCATCGTCAAGAAGGGAGGATTAGAAGCTTTCCCAAGCTGGTTGGGAATCGTATTTCCATCCAAGCGGCGTGTGGTGACGTCTGTGGCAGCGCTCGGTCACCTTGGTGTGTGTGTGTGTGTTGAAATTGGTGTGTGTGCAAAGTACAAAGGAATTTTGTGGAGCAGAATACCCAACATGCTTTTCTGTGTTTTCTTAATTCATGTGTTCCAGGGATAAATGAAATCGCCCGTAACAACTCCCCGCAACAAGCGACTTGTGGGCAGAAACTAAAAGCCGTGGATTTTAAAACACTTTCTTGAATGTCTCTACGTTACGATCGGGGGACATGCTGTGAAGAGTCCTCTACGTTACGATCGGGGGACATGTTGTGAAGAGTCTCTACGTTACGATCGGGGGACATGTTGTGAAGAGTCTCTACGTTACGATCGGGGGACATGCTGTGAAGAGTCTCTACGTTACGATCGGGGACATGTTGTGAAGAGGATTTAGAAGGTGCCGTGAAGCCTGGCGGAGCAGCGGTATTATGCCTGTGTGTACTCTGCGGAGACACATTCTTCTGAAAGGGATGGATGATGATGATGATGATGATGAAGAGGAAGAGGAGGAGGAGGAGGAAGAGTGTCTCTCAGCAGAAGAAGATCTCTCCGTCCAGAGGAGGCTCGGGGAGGTGCTGAGGGTCTGCAGGAGGAGAAGAGGGGTCAGCGTCACACGAGAGGAATCACTGACAATAGCCTCAGTGTGTGTGTTCCAATGTGTGTGTATCTGTGTGTGTTCCAATGTGTGTGTTCCAATGTGTGTGTATCAATGTGTGTGTGTATCAATGTGTGTGTATCTGTGTGTGTTCCAGTGTGTGTGTATCAATGTGAGTATCAATGTGTGTGTTCCAATGTGCGTATATCAATGTGTGTGTGTTTCAATGTGTGTGTATCTATGTGTGTGTTCCAATGTGTGTGTGTGTATCAGTGTGTGTGTATCAATGTGTGTGTATCAATGTGAGTATCAATGTGTGTGTGTTCCAATGTGTGTGTGTGTGTGTGTGTATCAATGTGTGTGTATCAGTGTGTGTGTGTGTGTGTGTGTGTGTGTATCAATGTGTGTGTGTGTGTGTGTGTGTGTGTGTATGTGTGTGTGTGTGTGTGTGTGTGTGTGTGCATCAATGTGTGTGTATCAATGTGTGTGTGTGTGTGTGTGTCAATGTGTGTGTGTGTGTGTGTGCATCAATGTGTGTGTATCAATGTGTGTGTGTGTGTGTGTGTGTGTGTGTGTGTGTGTGTGTGTGTGTGTGTGTGTGTGTGCATCAATGTGTGTGTATCAATGTGTGTGTGTGTGTATCTGTGTGTGTGTGTGTGTGTGTGTGTGTGCATCAATGTGTGTGTATCAATGTGTGTGTGTGTGTATCAGTGTGTGTGTGTGTGTGTGTGTGTGTGTGTGTGTGTGTGTGTGTGTGCATCAATGTGTGTGTATCAATGTGTGTGTGTGTGTGTGTGTGTGTGTGTGTATCAACGTGTGTGTGTGTGTGTGTGTGTGTGTGTGTGTGTGTGTGTGTGTCCTCTCTATGTGCTGCTGTTCTATAAATGCAGGCAAACAGAGACGTGTTTCTCAACTAAAACAGAAGTGCTGTTTCTATAAACTCGTACCAAGGTGACTCCAAAGCAGCGTGAGGAAGGTGGACACATGTTGGATCTCTAGCCTAATGATTGCTTTAAACAGACTTGGTCTCTTATCCTTAAAAAAGTGAGCCTTGATATTTATTACAATATTTATAAATGATGTTTTTAAGATGTGTTGCTGTTTCTGAGAAGGCTCTTGTGTTTTGTGCGATACTGAATGTCCTTGATTTAAACTGCTTCAGTCGAGTCTAAATGTTTGCATGGACTTCTCACCGACGTTACATCTGCACTTCTAAGATACACATCTTATCTTTGCAGCATTTAAAAGCTGCAACACTGCTCGGCATACCGGACAGGGTATGATCTACTATTCATTACATGGCTTCGTTGAATACTCAATTCTGATTGGTCAATTCAGAACACGTGACACGTTGTTAATCCAGAACGCTGTCAAGGACTTATTGACCGTTGTTAAGGACGCTCACACCTGCAGAAACAAGTCCGGTCGATTTAACTGTTCAGTTTGGCTGAAACTGGGACAAGAAAGCAGCGGAGAAGTAACGGGCAGACACCCTCCTTTTTACGCAGCGGTCCAGATAGACATCAACCGGCGACACATATTCAGTTGCCAGTTACTTTGGCATTAGGGCAGGATATCTAGATACCTTCCAAGGTCTGACCAAATTAAGTGTGCTACTTTTAAAGCAAGCAGCGATGTTTTCAAATCTGTAATCAAAAAGCTCCTCAAAAACGCTATCGAAGCAGTTGCTACGGTAACAACGGACTATTTTTCTCAACGGACTTTCTTAGCGGATGCATGTCATTTTAAATCAATAATAGCCTAGTATTTTTTAAATCAATAAAAACATTTTCGAAATCTATAAAAGCATTTAAATTAATATTGGGAGTCATATCGTCACTTTGTTGAGAAGGTGGCCGCACATCTTGGCGGGTGTTCTTTTCTTTTCCCGCCTCGCTGCACATTATCGCTTACAAAAGATTTCCGCGCAGGCTTCAAAACAGCCTCTTCCTGCACTCTGATCACATGGTATTTGTTATATTTGTGTATTCCCTGGACAACAGATCCTGTGTTTCTCTACCTGCCGCCTGCGGACCCCCCCCTTTGCCTTTCTTCTTCTTCTTCTTGTCCTTGCAGAGCGTCAGGAGGCTCTTCTGCTTGTTGGCCTCGTTGCCCTTCAGGCTGGACGAGCTGAAGGGGTTCAGGCCCTTCCCTCTGGGTCTGGAGCGGGGGGGAGGGTCCGGCTGGGGGTCCGGCTCCAGAGACTGGGAGTCATCCGACGCTGTGGAGGGCGTCGTCTGGAGGAGAGAGAGGCACAGCTGTTATACACACCTGGTGGAGAACATGCAGGAAATGTGCTATAAATATTCTTCCTATTATTTTTAAATACGTATGAGTATATTTGTGTTGTGTTAACTGCTCATCTATATTTTTTATATTATTTACTTTAATTTTTGTATTTGTATATTCTTAGTAATTATATATATATCACTATCAAGGGGCCACACACTGCAGTTCATCTAGTGGCCAGTAGGAGCAGTCTGCAGAAGGGAGCAATTCCCATAGACCCCCCATGTTAAAATGCCCAACTTTACAGCAGAAATAAACATGTTTACATCGTGGTTCAAAAAACCATATTCTCTGTATAGTTAGATTCCCCCTTCATGACTACTCATCTGTTTAATTAATATTAAGCCTTAAAGTGTTTGCATAAATTAGGGCGTGGCCACGTTGATGGACACGTACATGCCTCACTGTCAGCTAACAGCAACTTGTCCACTCTGCTAGGCTACAACCACAGAGGCTACAACGTTAGCTAGTCATAGTACTGTACTTGACCCTTTAGCTTTAGCCGTGTTCGTGGTGATTGTGCCTTTTAGGGAATATTGTTACAAATACCAGACAATTAAAATGTCGTGCTGTGCGCTTGAATGTACTAGCAGAACTTCCAAGAAGTCTAAAATGATAATAATATACATGTTAACCCCGTTCGCAGGTGTTTGTGTGCTTGGTAGCTTAGCTTGCTACTTATTAGCCAGCTAAGGACGTAACCCTTTATGCATACATATACATTTTAGTTTATGATTCAGCCTTGGGTAAGACTTTTATAGTCTATGGCTATGACGCCCATAATGCTAAACGGGAGCAAATGTTAATAGGGGACCCGATTATCCCAGTGGTGGCCGCTGGAGCTAACGGAGCCGCAGGGGGCTAGCTCCAGCCGGCGTCCCGGAGCTAGCCCCCTGCGGCTCCGTTAGGTCCGGGCGGTGGAGTCCGTCTTTTCTCAACGTGTGAATGACATTAAGAATAACAAAATATATATTTGATTATGAACGTAACGTTTATATAGGGGAACTACACTGTTAGCAGTAACTTGGTATGCATGTATTTCACGTTAGCTTAGCTTCTTAGCCTGAGCTAGCTCTGTTTACTTCCAGTTCGGAGGCAGCAGGTCCCGCCTCGGGAGCAGGCGGGATTAGACTCTGACGTCACAGTCGAGCCGTTCGTGGCCGACTCCGCCTCCTAAGGGCTTCACGGCAACTCTGCAGAATCCTATGGGTGACGTCACGGACCCTACGTCCATTTACAGTCTATGATTAGCAAGCATATTTGAACTAGTCTACTGGCTGATAGCATCTGTTCCAGTGTGTCCGTTCGCTGCAGACTGCCTACAGGTCAGAATACGCTGACCCTGGATCAGTTCAGAGTCTCCTCTCACCTCCGACAGCGTGACCTCCTCCATCTTCTGGACCTGCCTCTGCACGGCCTCTCTGTCTCTCTCCAGCTTCCTCTGGGCGTCCCTCAGCCTCTCCAGGTCCCTCTGGTACTCCTCCTTCCTGCTCTGAAGACCCTTCCTCTCCTCCTGCAGCTGCTGCTCCTGCTGCTGCACCTCCTCCTCCTGCAGTGGGGGCGGAGCAGTCAGGGATTTATTGAAAGGGTACGCTACCAAAGTCCCAAGGATTAAGTATTTAGATATTCTAAAGTAACTAGATGCACAGGTAGGTAGACTACGAGGTGTGCAGAATCACACATGCAAAGACACAGTGCCGTCGAGTCACCTGTCCGTGCAGAAGCCCCTCCCTCTCCAGCAGCTGCTCCTCCCTCCTCTCCCACTCCCTCTCTCTCCTCCTCTTCTCCTCACTGTGGGCGTTCTGCTGCCTCTGCAGAGCGCTCACTTCCTGTCTCTGTTTCTCCAGACTGCGCTGCTTCTCCTGTTCGATCAGAGAGCCTCCAGGCCGGGGGGGGGGCCGCGACGAAGAGGAGGAGGAGGAAGAGCTGAGGGCCAACCGCTGGTCCTCCATGAAGCTGTCCTGCTGCACCACCACCCGCCTGCACAAAAACACACACACACACACACACACACACACACACACACACACACACACACACACACACACACACACACACACACACACACACACACACACACACACACACACACACACACACACACACACACACACACACACACACACACACACACACACACACACACACACACACACACACACACACACACACACACACACACACACACACACACACACACACACACACACACCAAGTTTTAGTCCATCTCTAATTTCAATTTTCTACATACTGATATACACCTGAACATGAGCAGGAGAGGACTCTTTAAAGTAGAGACACTACATACTGATATACACCTGAACATCAGCAGGAGAGGACTCTTTAAAGTAGAGACACTGATATGTCCTCTTTAAACGTAGTTACCTGCAGAGTGTTGAGCAGCAGATGCAGGTTGGAGACACTGTTCAGGACCGACTGTTGGAGAAAATACATCACATCATCAAATCAAGTGAAAACATGTATCTCTGTCTCTTGTATGTGTTGCGGAGAGAACACTCATGACGGCAGGAGAGCTGGATTTTAAACTTTTTTCTTTTAACAAGCCGCAGCCGGTGAGTTCTGGTCCTATGAATGTATGGAGTGGACTCTCAGACGAAGCCGGCATTAAAGCCTGATGAGTTAAAGGGATGCGACCTTTCCTGCATTCAGACTCTGACAAAGAGACGAGGCCGCGAGCGTCCGGCTGCCAGCACTGCTTACTCTGACTAAAAGGCTCCAATTAATGTTCACCAGGAGACGACATTTTAAACTCTGGGAATATGCAGGAAGTGTAAAGACAGCATGTGTGACAAAGAGGGTAGGATTTATAATTAAAATGTACAGCAACAGCATCAGAAAACACTTTTTGTTAAATCGTGTTTAATAGATGTTGGCCTATTTAGCTTTAATGACTTAATCAGAGTCAGAAATTGGGTTTTGTACGATTTGCTCCATTTTCGAATTAGATAAATAAACGATAAATAAAAAAATGTGCGTCAAAGTAAAATGTCAAATAGAAGAAATAACTAAATACAAAACAATTGAATACATTCTTAGAATACAACACAGAATGTTTGACCACATTTGGCCTAAAGTAGGTTTTTTAATAAAACATGTTTTATCTCAGAATAAACCTTTAATTTTAATATTTTATTGCAATATTTTATTTCTTTTTTATCACATTATGACTTTTTATCTCATAATTTCGACTTTCTTATCTCATAATTTCGACTTTTTTATCTCATAATTTCGACTTTCTTATCTCATAATTTCGACTTTCTTATCTCATAATTTCGACTTTTTTATCTCATAATTTCGATTTTTTATCTCATAATTTCGACTTTCTTATCTCATAATTTCGACTTTCTTATCTCATAATTTCGACTTTCTTATCTCATAATTTCGACTTTTTTATCTCATAATTTCGATTTTCTTATCTCATAATTTCGACTTTCTTATCTCATAATTTCGACTTTCTTATCTCATAATTTCGACTTTCTTATCTCATAATTTCGACTTTCTTATCTCATAATTATGTCTTTCTTATCTCATAATTTCGTCTTTCTTATCTCATAATTTCGACTTTCTTATCTCATAATTTCGACTTTCTTATCTCATAATTTCGATTTTTTTATCTCATAATTTCGACTTTCTTATCTCATAATTTCGACTTTCTTATCTCATAATTTCGACTTTCTTATCTCATAATTTCGACTTTCTTATCTCATAATTTCGACTTTTTTATCTCATAATTTCGACTTTCTTATCTCATAATTTCGACTTTCTTATCTCATAATTTCGACTTTCTTATCTCATAATTTCGACTTTCTTATCTCATAATTTCGACTTTTTTATCTCATAATTTCGACTTTCTTATCTCATAATTTTGACTTTCTTATCTCATAATTTCGACTTTTTTATCTCATAATTTCGACTTTCTTATCTCATAATTTCGACTTTCTTATCTCATAATTATGACTTTTCATGGGGATTTTATTTTTTTCAAGTGGCGGAAATGGGCTTCCATACCTTCAGACTCTATTGCACAAACATATATATTTCATAAGAGTTTAATTCAAATCAAATCAAATCAACCAGTTTATTCAGATGTTGGGCTGGATTTAAAACATATTTTGGTTATTCTTGTCTCTTCATTGGATATTTATTTATTGTTAGCAGAGGATTATTTAACCACATGCACGATTGTAGCTTATATTGAGTCTTAGGATGTCCATTTATATCTCTCCTACTCAATTAATACCTGTTTTATGATTACTTGTTTAGACTATTGCTACTTACTGCACTGCATATCGAAAACCAATATTTATATTGAGTGCTTCAGCTGCGGCCGGCACATGAATGAAAGCAGACACATATGACAGTAAGAGTCTCCATGTGAACAGCTGTTATCGAGTTAGAGACAGGAAGTGTGTGTTACCTCACTGTTCTTCTTCAGCAGCAGCAGCAGGTTGGCGTTTCCTCCCTGCACACAGACACACACACAAACACACACACACTTAGGACTGTACAGCAGGAACCAGTAATGCACACACACACATCTGTTAGTGTGTCTCATTATGTGTGTGTGTGTGTGTGTGTGTGTGTGTGTGTGTGTGTGTGTGCATTATGCATACGGCTGAATGTGATTATAGCTGCACATGTGGGCGTGCTGTGATCGTCTAACTGCATCTGGTCTCGTTATGTATTACCGATGTAATAGCACAGCGGTCGTATAGTTCATGGATTGGAAGCAGAGACGCTGCGGGCAGAAGCAAGCGCATCGTTCACGGGTCTGTTTTGAGGTTTGGGGCCATGTTGCTTTTATTCCATGTCTCTGTTCACACTAAAGCACCAACATGCACATTTAAGTGGGATTTTTTGTATTCTAGTGAGTCGATGTCTTTTAAATCCCCATAAAGTAAGCATGTGATGATGATTTGCGTATTTAAATATATCAGGCGATGTGTTATACGATACAGAGGTGTCTAAAACCGTCTTATTCTGCCGTATAAATGGTTAGGTAGAGATCCAGAGCGACACCTACACACCGCCCGTTCATTCCCCTGACTCCTCAAAGAGCTCGTTCCCACCAACGGTGTTTCCGGTTCGGAGCTGGAGCTTGAAAAGCACCGGGTGTTCCTGTTCACACCGCAGCGGAGCAGCCTCTTAGCTCCGGAAGCCGGTTCGTTTCAAGCACCAAAAAATTGTCCGGCCAGAGCAAAAGTACCGCATACGTCACGCTTACGTCGAGGCGGGGCAGGGGCGGGATCAACTCCTGAACAACAACAACAAGCCGGCGTTTTATCCAGCTTGTACACAACAATGGAGAAACGTAACAAGCAGCAGTGGTCCACAGAAGAGACCAGCTACCTGATGGGAATCTGGTCTTCCGAAGAGGTACAGAGGAAGCTGGAGCACAATCGGCCATTGTTGTTGTTGTTGTTGTTGTTGTTGTCGGCTGTGAGGGGTTTCCGCGCGGTTTGGCTTTATGAAGCAGGCACGCACACGGTTACGTCATGACGCAAACGATGACGCAGCACCAGTCGGACTCTGGGCGGTGTGAAAAGAGCCGGAGCTAAACCGAAGAACCGGTTCTGAACCTGAAAAGCTCCAGCACGGAGCTAGAACCGGAGTTGCGTTGGTGTGAATGAGGTATTTGAGCTGCTGGTCGCCCTTAGCAACGAGCACAAGAGTCCCGAGGCGCATCCAGAGAGAGAGAGGCTCTTCTTAACGGTGGAGTTAGTGGAGGAGGACAGTTCACAGCGTAGGGTCTTCGGAGAGGAGAGGACCAGCTGCAGAGAAACTGACCTTCTTCAAAACGCTGTCAGACTCCGTCCGGCGTAAATCCCCCGCCGAATCCTCGCTGTCGTCCCCGTCTCCACCTGATGGGAAGAGGAGCAAGGGGAGACCGGATGAGCTCACGTCTGTATGGAACATGTCAAACATATGTAATAACTGTCGAGCGAAAGGGAGTCCTGTTGAGAGGAGTTCCTGTTCGGCACCTCTCCAGCCATGAGAGTGGGAGCAACGGGGCTTTAACGGGCGGCTGTGGTTCGAGGGGGAACGCACTTCGCCCGTTAGCCACGTCTTCATTAGCTTAAGAAGTCAAACGTCAGATTATATTTAACACTTCAGTCGAACTATTCCAGCCACACACATCATGGCTTTCTTTGGAAAACTGCTTTTCTTCAGTCGAAGAAGAAGAGGGGACACATGTTGATGTAGAAGAGACATGGAGAAGAGGGGACACATGTTGATGTAGAAGAGACATGAAGAAGAGGGGACACATGTTGATGTAGAAGAGACATGGAGAAGAGGGGACACATGTTGATGTAGAAGAGACATGAGGAAGAGGGGACACATGTTGATGTAGAAGAGACATGAAGAAGAGGGGACACATGTTGATGTAGAAGAGACATGGAGAAGAGGGGACACATGTTGATGTAGAAGAGACATGGAGAAGAGGGGACACATGTTGATGTAGAAGAGACATGAAGAAGAGGGGACACATGTTGATGTAGAAGAGACATGAAGAAGAGGGGACACATGTTGATGTAGAAGAGACGTGGAGAAGAGGGGACACATGTTGATGTAGAAGAGACATGAAGAAGTGGGGACACATGTTGATGTAGAAGAGACATGAAGAAGAGGGGACACATGTTGATGTAGAAGAGACATGAAGAAGAGGGGACACATGTTGATGTAGAAGAGACGTGGAGAAGAGGGGACACATGTTGATGTAGAAGAGACATGAAGAAGAGGGGACACATGTTGATGTAGAAGAGACATGAAGAAGAGGGGACACATGTTGATGTAGGAAAGACATGAAGAAGAGGGGACACATGCTGATGTAGAAGAGAAATTAAGAAGAGGGGACACATGTTGATGTAGAAGAGACATGAAGAAGAGGGGACACATGTTGATGTAGAAGAGACATGAAGAAGAGGGGACACGTGCTGATGTAGAAGAGACATGGAGAAGAGGGGACACGTGTTGATGTAGAAGAGACATGGAGAAGAGGGGACACATGTTGATGTAGAAGAGACATGAAGAAGAGGGGACACGTGTTGATGTAGAAGAGACATGGAGAAGAGGGGACACATGTTGATGTAGAAGAGACATGGAGAAGAGGGGACACATGTTGATGTAGAAGAGACGTGAAGAAGAGGGGACACGTGCTGATGTAGAAGAGACATGAGGAAGAGGGGACACATGTTGATGTAGAAGAGACATGGAGAAGAGGGGACACATGTTGATGTAGAAGAGACATGAAGAAGAGGGGACACATGTTGATGTAGAAGAGACATGAAGAAGTGGAGTTTGCATGATAGGAGTCCTTCAAAGGACACAGTGCTCTGCAGACTCACTCTTGCTGCCGTGCATCTGGTGGCTGTCGAAGCCTCCGAAAGTCTCCGCTCGTCGAGGTAAACTCACGGAGCCTCCGCCCTCCTGCACGCTGGCCATCGCCCCCCCCAGGCTGCCGTTCACCAGCCCCTGTAACGTCTCCACTGCACACACACACACACACACACACACACACACACACACACACACACACACACACACACACACACACACACACACACACACACACACACACACACACACACACACACACACACACACACACACACACACACACACACACACACACACACACACACACACACACACACACACACACACACACACACACACACACACACACACACACGTCACTAAGCGAATCACCGGCTAACTGTGTTACTGCTCTCGGCTCCTGTTACCTAGCAACGATTGACGACCTGTTTGAACCGCAGACTTGGTTTTACTTACATCTTAAGCGATATCAACTCTGGCTGCTGGAAGGACGTACACAGTATCAGTATATCCACATCTAAGTACCTATTCAAACACCAAGTACTGTGGCCTTCGCAGTGAGAGTCAAATGTGACGACCGTCTGCAGGAGAAACGACATCACTGCCAATTCACATTTTACATGAAGGGAATTACCGCCCGAGGCTTCAGGAGAGAACACGGCTGCACTGCCTGAACCTCTCGAGCTGCTTTCAGACATTACTTCATTAGAGCGGCAAACACGTTTACGGTCGGTTTCACCACACATTGTGAGAGCGGTGGACGACAGGTGCAAACTAGTAATTCCTGTCGCGAGTTTTCACACGTCGGCCTCACCGCAATCCCAGGAATTGGTTGTGACCGCGCTGAACCCGTTCCGTTATAGCAGGCATGGGCAAAATAAGGTCCGCGGGCCATATACGGCCGTTGGGTTTTTTAATCCGGTCCGTCGAATATTGGTGCAAAATTGTCCAAATGAAATGATAGTAAAGACCGCGTTCATTTTTCCTTTTCCTGCAGTACCCGCCATTTCAGTTGATCCCACCACATGGCGCACTCTAGACGTTACAGTCTCCGTAATCGAATATTATTTTTAAAAATCGATTTTATTTATATATTTTTTTTATTATTATTTATGTTTTTGTTTTTTTTCTGGCTTAGTTTCAACCAAAATATATATAAATATATATATGCTAATGTCGGTCGAATAATCGATTATTATTCGCCAGGGCTGCCGAATAATCGATTTTGATCATGGTCAGTTTCTGGCAACCCTACTAGACAATGACCTTCGCTGGAGTCTGGTCTATTCTCTCAGCTGGCCCCGCCCGGCAAGATCTAATACGTCACGCTTACATTGGAGGGGGTCGAGATTAACCTGAGCGATAGCAGTTCATGGCGAGTACGGCGAATACAAGTTGTGACTAGAACGCGACCACACACTTATAACAAACACTCCAGGCAACACTAAACAGGCTTAGTGTGATTCTTACTTCAATGACCATCCGTTCGCTGATATAGACCATCGAGAAGAGGCAGACGTCTTCCTGTGGTGTTGTATTAGTGCAGCCGTCGGATGGAATCAAAACACGGGCTACATGTGGCCGTCACAAGTAAAATCATAACGAAAACTACGCCGGTAAAATAGGCCTGTAGAAAACGGCTTATGCCACAATATGATAGCAACAAAGAGTCAAGATAGTCGGATTAGCTTCGGTTGCTATGCCAACATCACCTGTAGAATGCCAGAGACGCGTTCATAACAGCGTTGTGATGCCACACAGCGTTCAGACTGAAACACATGCGCTGATGGGGGTATGTATCAGCTGCGTGTGTGGCAGTCGGACAGTGAAAGGTTTACAGCGGGATCAAATGGAGAAACCCCATTGGCTTGTTGTCCAGGGAGCCCTTGCTAAGCTAACTTCCAGGTCGGCCTATTGCAGATCCTCATCCCTGCACCTGGGTATGTTATGATGAGGTTTGCCCCAGTCTTTCAGCTGATGTGACGGAAACACATGAAAGAGACTGTCCTGTCTGTCACTGTTTATCCAATTGAATCAGTCTGCTCTATGTAAAGAAATCTCATGCATTATAAAAATAATAATAATACATTTGATTTGTATATCGCTTATCCTGGTGCTCAAAGACGCTTTACATCAAATCAGAAACAGTACACACAAAACAAAACAACATAAACAGTAGTCCTAATCCAAGTGTTCCTCTCTTACCCTCCTGCAGGGCGTCCTTCATGATGGCCGCCCCTCGGGGGGGCTCCAGGCTGCAGGCCGACCTGAAGAAGGGCTGCTCTGCGGGGGCCGGACCCTCCCACATCCCCCTGAAGAGAGAGACCTTCTCCTCCAGCAGAGACATGATCTCACTGTCCTTCTGCCGCAACAGCGCTGAGAGAAGAGGACACACTTTAGAGTCTTTCAGAGAGGGCAAAAGTACACATCCTTTACTCAAGTACAAGTACAGATACTTGTGTTTAAACCAGCTGTTTGGAAAATGAGAGAAGTAGAAAGTACAGGTATTTGAGTTCAACATGTGAGAAGTAGAAAGTTCAGGTATTTGAGTTCAACATGTAAGAAGTAGAAAGTTCAGGTATTTGAGTTCAACATGAGAGAAGTAGAAAGTACAGGTATTTGAGTTCAACATGTGAGAAGTAGAAAGTTCAGGTATTTGAGTTCAACATGAGAGAAGTAGAAAGTACAGGTATTTGAGTTCAACATGTGAGAAGTAGAAAGTTCAGGTATTTGAGTTCAACATGTAAGAAGTAGAAAGTACAGGTATTTGAGTTCAACATGTAAGAAGTAGAAAGTACAGGTATTTGAGTTCAACATGTAAGAAGTAGAAAGTACAGGTATTTGAGTTCAACATGTAAGAAGTAGAAAGTACAGGTATTTGAGTTCAATATGTAAGAAGTCAAAGTAAAAAAGTCTTCAGAAAAAGTCGTAGGGGAGTAAAGTACTGATACCAGAAACATGTACTTCAGTACAGTAACGAAGTATTTGTACTCCACTACGTCCCACCTTAATAGTGAACGTAACCCTTCCTCAGAAACACTCGTCTCACCTCTCATCTCCTTGTTTTTTGTCTCCTGTTGTCTCTTGTCGTCTTCGGTCTCGCTGGGAATCCCTTCGTCCTCGTCCTTCTCCCTGAGCGAGCAAGGTAACAAAACACCGGGCATTACAACGTTATATTACAAAACAACGTATATGTACTCGTACAGGATCTGCAGCACCTCAAAGTACACGTGTTTATGTCTTTAATGTTTAAGCACACAAACAGATGCACCGTGCAGAAGGAGGCAGGAGACGCCGGGCTCCATCTACACCCTGAGGGAACTCACATTTACTTAAGTTAACATGTTAGGGAAATTCTAAAATCAACCGAGGCGGCAAACTAAAGAAACATATATATTAAAAATGATAAACAAATTACAATTAAATGTAAAAAAAGAAGAAATTGTAACGATGAAATTAAAAGTCTGAAAAGTCAATATTTTACAAGATTAGTTTTTTTATACATTAATATATTTTCTCTAAATGAATGTAAATGTAATAATGTTATTTGATTTATAATATGTTTTCATTTGTCACAGTGGATACCAAAAACAGATATTTATAAAAGTAGTAAAGTATTCACAACAAGCACAAGTTATACTTACACATAATGAAGACATGAATGAAAAATAAAAAGAGAG